>OZ020540.1:12634939-12744997 GCA_963971435.1 Lasius platythorax
TATGAAGAGAAAGTATATATATATATATACAACAGGGTTGCTCATTTTAATTTATCCACTCAAATATCTCAAAACCTATATGTATGTTTTAGAAGGAAACTTTATATTTAACTGATAGTTGCGCAAATTACATACTTTTTCTTGAAAACAACTATGTGTTTTCTTTACACCAATTGATTTCTCTCATTATTTTGTGCATAAAAGTATTGAGGTAAGATTATCGGAAAATGAATATTTTACGAGATATTTCATAGTTTATGTAAGATTATTCCAAATTAAAGTATAAAATATCTCGTAAACTGTTCACTTTTTGGCCATCTTATCCTTATAACTTTTTATGCCGAATATTGCGAGAAATCGATTTATATAAAAAAAATAGGGTGGTTCCATTTAAAAAATTCAATGTGACCTTGATATAACCTTAACAACGCCACCCAAGGTCTAACTAATATTTCTATCTTCTTTCCTCCTCAGAACCAAATAACTTTTTGTCTAAAAAGTTTTCTTCTAAAACTTACAGGTTTTGAGATATTTGAGTGGATAAATTAAAATAAGCCACTGTATATGTATATAATATATATAATAATAATAATTATTATTATTATTATTATTTTTATTTTTATTGAAAGTTATAAGATCGAAAAAAAAATTATTTCAATAAAGTTTTTTTTAAAATTATTTCAATAAAATTTTTTTAAATTAAAGAATAGTACCCGAGAAAAAAGTTCTCTCTATGTTGTTTTGATAGAATCATATACATATAATTAACCATATACATATATAATTAACCATATATATATAATCAGATACGAAATTTGGCGAGATATGACTTTTTTATATTATCAGATATAGTTATATCTAAACACTGCTATATTAATGTTATATTTTGCTTCTCAAATAAGCAGTAAAAGAACAATTTTCGATTTATCCGCTCGGTTCCAAATAATCACTTTAATATTTTGAATTTTTTATTGGGATTGCAACAAAAATTAAACTGACACAAAAAACTATATTTTTAACTTTAGTAGCCGCGCCTTGCGCTACTTTATATCCGTTTGTAGCAAAAACTTGAATACGAGAAAGATACGCCGCATAGCGGTAACTGAATGAATATAACTTGATGGAATCATATATAATCAAATATAGTAATTTTCATATATAAAAATATTTGCAATTCTAAAATAATTTTATTAATTGTATTATAACATAATATAAACTTATTTAATAATTCCTCTTTCGTTCATAAGCATCGTAAAAAAATGATTCAGAACTTCTTGACTTATTTTTCATCGGAATATTGCTATGTACTTAATGAACGCGAATACAGTCTGTATATATATTTTTTATTTTAAATATATTTTGAATATTGCTTTTTCTTTAAAAAAATTGTATTAAATAGAAAAAAAACATTTTTTTCTTGAAGTATGTATATTTATTAATTTAGAAAATTTGTACCAAACAATATGTAATTTTTAATCAAATATTTATTATTTTAGTTCTATAAAATATTTATTCGAATGTATGTTTTATAATAAAACTAAATTTCTCATCTTTAAAAAACAATTTACTTTATTTAATACATAGAATCACATATTTTATAAAAGTGTTATTTGAATGTAGAAAATATAAAAGTACAAAATAATATATTCAGTGTAATATACATATTTATTTAAATATTATTTTTAGTTACATACATAGAATAAACAATTCATAATAATGATAATGATGAGAATAAACAATTACTTTCACCAAAAATAAGGATGTAAGAAAATATTTATAATAAATATTTATTTCGTTAAAACAAATTTTTTTCAGTGTATAAAATGTAAAATGTAGATGCGAGAAATATCGCTGCGCACGGATCGAGGAAACTGGTTAATGCAAATTAATGCAAATTTGATAAATACAGATTTATTGATATAAATTGGTAAATCGGTGCCATATACGTATAGTATTCCCTGAGAAACAACAATTCGAATTTGTGATTATTGCGTTAGCGACACGCAGTATTCACGTGTAACAGAAGACACGCGCGTTGTAGGCGTTAACCATGGCTTCTAAATGTAGTTAAACTCTGTCGCCAGATCGAATACTTTGATGCCCGAGAGATCAGGTTTCTCGTCTCTGAACAGGTTTTTTTTAAAGCCAACTCAAGGCGCAACAAGTAACGAAATAAAAATAAACAATAATAATAATAATAATAATACCTACAGACATCGAAGATTAATGTTCTTTAGACTCACGTTGCAGGTTGTTCACTGTCACTGTTGATAAAGTCCTCTAACTGCGAAAAATCCAGAGCCTCGTTGTCTATACCCCCGACGAAATCACCACGACCTAAAAGAAGACAGAATTATTCTGTATCAGGATGAAAATAAATCGTCGCTCTGCATTAAGCGTATGTAATGTCACTATTTCTAGTCCGTTTCGACAATATCCATTTTCTAATATAATATATATTATGTACATATAATTATTTATATATAATATATGATATATAATATATAATTATATATAATTATATACAGGGTGACCCATTTTAACTTAGGCAGCCAAATAACTCGAAAAATAAGCACACTACGAAAAAATGTTTAGAATAAAAATTTCGTCATTTCGAGGGGGACGTACAATGACGTTAAAATGAGCCCCCCCTCACCGCCCAGGGGGAGGGGTGGGGGGGCTCATTTTAACGTCATTGTACGTCCCCCTCGAAATGACGAAATTTTTATTCTAAACATTTTTTCGTAGTGTGCTTATTTTTCGAGTTATTTGGCTGCCTAAGTTAAAATGGGTCACCCTGTATAATATATAAAATATATAATTTGTATATAATTATTTGTATATAATTTTATGAATAAAATTGTCATCATGCATATGTTTCGCACAGACATCTGCATCGTCATTTATTGTGTCATAAGATACAAGAGTCTGTGTGAGGAAAGCATCTAATCGCATGAGAAAAAGATTTCAGATAAGAACATTGCATGTTACCGTTCTCGACGGTTTTTAGAGGGGGAAAGGAGAAAGTCAATTTATTCACTGGATACAAACAAATTTCATGGATGATTGCGATTCAAAGATGACGCAGTTAAATGAATAGAGCATCAACGAACAAAAAAAAAACCAGTCGTACAAACAACAACCGAATTTCTTGCCATTCCGTGTTTTCGTCGAGACACGTATATTTTTAGATACAATCAATAGAGAGAAAAGTTAGCTTATTATATATATATATATATTTATTATATAATTATTATATTTACAATTTCCTCAATGCACAAGTGGTGGAAATTGTGCGAAATTAAACGAGAAAAAACTCGCCAATTGCTCGCCAAAGTCTAAAAATCGTCGAAGCAGTCATTAGCCTGCTTAATCAACGTTAAGACTTCTGATCTTGTTTTGAAATGTAAGAACGCCAGCATACACTTTGTATATGTTTAAGCGCTTAAGACTACAATCTAAGCGTTGTAATACGTTACTTCCGGTCAAACATTCATAGACGTTCGAGCGTCGTTGGGAGTCGAGAATATAAGGACACTTTGCAAGTGAATAACGAGATGTAACGACGCGTCGTGTTGTCTCGCCGAATGTGTTTTTCCGGTCGAGCAATATTATCTAACATTACATTATATGTTATGAAGAGCTCTTTAAGAATTATTCTTATCTTGAAAAATTATATTTTATTAGAGTTGTATAAAAAAAGTAGTGGTAGCAGTGATAGTAGTTTATTCTATTTTGAGAACGCTTCTCTAAGAATATAAAAGTAGTAATATATAAAATATATAGTATATAAAAAAAGACTTCGAAAATATAATATATTATAATAATTACTATATTAAATATAGTTATAATAATTATGATAACTATATTAAGTTATTATAAACTTATATTAAGTTATATAATTATATAATATAATTATGATAACTATATTAAATATAGTTATAATAATTATATATAAAAGTATAAAATAATAACGGTATAAAATAATGTATAAAAAAAGAAGAGATATAGAAATTGCGTAATAAATATGTACAACAAATAATTATCTGTCAATATATTTCTGCCTCATTCAATATATATTTAACAACAAATTCTCCAAAAGTTTCTTAAAACTATACATTTAAAATTCAGAGTCACAGAATGATTCCACAGGACAACAAATTTGTTCGATTAAAAAAGAAGCTAAATAATAAATCAATAAATGGAAAGTAAATTGTTATGTAAAAATAATTACATTAATTAATATTAGAAATTATTATATAAGTTAGCATTATGAAAAACTAATAAAAATAAAAGAATAGAATTTTTTTCAATAGTACTCCTCTAATTCGAAGAAACGCCTCGTTGACTTGAAATGCAATAACCTTTTAGAAGCGATATCTAAGCATTTTTTTCGCCATTGACCATAATAAAATCATTTTTTGAAAAATTAGGCAAACAATGTTCAAGATGTGCATGGCGCTTAACATATATGAAAAGAATTCGAGGGGTGAGTTACGATGGTAGATGAGTCGTTGCCAGACAAGCTTTTATCGAGGTATCGACCAAACATCGCCCCCCGTGATGGGTGGCTGTTTAAATGTGAATATCACATTGTACCAGATATGCGCCATAGTTATAAATTATCGAGTCAATATCAATATATGAAAATTAGAATAGCCGATATTATTCTGTGCCTTGTAAAAACGAAATTTTCTAATATACATAGACGTAATTTGTTAAGATGTATATAAATATCTCATATAAGCGAATCAAACGATATTTGCATACTCCATATACTTTTTCTAGAATAATTTTATACGAAAGAGAATAAAACAAAATTACTGCAAAAAGTTATTATTTACATTTATTTGTACATTGAATTTTGAAAATACACACTTTTGGGTTGAATTTAGGTTGCAATTGAATTGAAAAGCACTTTGTAACAACAATCTTTTTTTTTGACAAAATTGTTATAAAAATATGAAATATGCAAAAAAAAAACGCTTATTTTACTCGTAGTAAATTTGAATTAATTATGATATTCGCAATAACACAAAGGAATATGAATTTCACTGACAATGAGTACAATTGTATACATATTCTCTCGCCGATGCGTTATGTATGCTAAAATGTTAATTTTCATTCATTCACACAAACGATGCATCCGGTTATCGATAAAATAGCAATAGTATGATAAAATAATTGCGCCTCTATTCCAACCGATCGAATCCCGAATAATGCAAGTATGCCCGTGTATATAAGACCTATGTATCGAGCGACGACTACTTTCTCCGGCGAGGCAAATAGAAATGCACGGTATATACAGGGTGTCCAGTAATAATCGCCCCACCTCTCGTGTGCAGGTAGAGCGGGTTAAAATAGAGGAAACCAAATAGGAAAGTCCTCTATCGTTTTGCGATCTTCGCAATAATTAATGAGAAATTAAAAAAGATCAGCCAATCCGTGCGAGTACAAGCGCGCAGCGAGAAGAGACATCCCAATGTTACACGGTTGCTAGGCGCGCGAGGCTCCAACGTCACACGCCGTTCGTACATAGCCATTGTCTAGAGATCCTCTAGGGAGAGATGAACTGATCCGCCGCCATTAGTATGAAAACCGGAAAGAGGAGACTTCACGCGGTAAAAATTAAAGAAGGATCTCAAACAGCCTTATTCATAGTCCTTCCTTGAGGAATAAAGATTCCTTGTTCCTCATTCCACGTTTCATAAACTTTCCTTGACTGAACAAGGAGCCTTATTGGCTCCCTTATCTCGAGGGAAATCATGAGCTTCCTTGAGGAGGAGATGCAACCTTCTTAACAGACGATGCGCAGAATATAACCAAACATTATCCCCTGATAATGTTTAACATTAACATTAACATTAACATAATGTTATATTATGTTATTATTAACATAATATATTTTGTAATATATAATATATTATAATATATTATAATGGCTTCCTTAGTCCTTAAGATAAGAATCGTCTATGAATACGGATGTAACTCTATCTCTATCTCTAAACTCTCTCTTCCTTATTTCTCTGTCTCCCTCATCTCGGGTTTTCATACTAATGGCGGCAGCTAATCAGAAACAACCTATTCGTTGATTCATCTCTACCTAGAGGATCTCTAGCCATTGCTATATTTGTAGAGCACTCCTTCTTCGTTGCGCACCTAGCAACCGCGTAACATTGGGATGTCTCTCCTTGCCGCGCGCGGATTGGCCAATCTTTTTTAATTAATTTCTCATTAATTATTGCGAAGATCGCAAAACGGTAGAAGACTTTCCTAGTCGGTTTAAGGTTTATTTACACATATCCGTGACGTATCAGTTCCGTATCCGCTCAGTTCCGTGATTTTCCGTCAGTATCAGTGATGATAAATATTGTTCCTTTGCTTTTAGATGGACGTATTCACACGTCTCTGCGCGTCCGGCGCAGTATCGTATTCGAATCGTTCAGTTTCAGTTCAGTATCCGTACAGTGATATTGTGTTTATTGCAAACGATATTTTTGCTTCTTCACGGACGCATTACGGCGGTCAGCAAGTTTGCCTATGGATCATTCCATGCCAAGCACATCACTTTTTTGGGGTCAAGTCGTGAATTTGGATGCAAATGGAATATTATGTTCATTGCATAATTTTACGGTAAAATTTTACGGTTTAAAATTATGCTTAATATAATATTTTATTTGGATCCAAATCCACGACTTGACTTTAAAAAAATGATTTGCTAGGAATGGAAAGACCCCTGCAAGTTTGTGCTTATATTCACATATACATTTTTAGGCTTATAAAAATGAATGAAAAATTCGCTTTCTCTTTTTTTTCCATGCTTCATGCACCCACTTCAGTTTCTTCATCTCATTCGTTTCCTCTTCGTCCAAAATTATAGCAATCATTGCCAATTCATCGTCCGTAAGCTAAGCCATCTCGAAAATCACTGAGTTCAAACTGACCAAACTGTACGAATATGTGTGAATAACCATCACTGATACGTCACGGATGTCACTGATACGGTACTGACACGTCACAAATATGTGTAAATAGACCTTTAATCCGGTCTACCTGCACACGAGAGGTGGGGCGATTATTACCGGACACTCTGTATAAACGGCGACACGTCTATGAATATTGGCTGGCTTTCAGCCTTCATGATAAAATATGCAACGCGTTCGTATCCAGCTGCCGTAATTCACATGGCGATGAAACGTAATATTAACGCGTATCTGTATAGTCTTACGACACGTGTATTGTCATGATCGTATCATAAACGGAAGAAGTTAATCGAAACCCAGTTGTCGATTTCACCCCTGTTAATCGTTAATAGGGTTGATGCAGCTGCCATGTCGTGAATACGAATCCGACCGGGAGTCTCACCTGAACCCTAAACGATTAGCAGGATACATAGCATTTTTTTTTCACGGCTATTAAGAGACCTTCGAGGGGAGCCCTTGAACAAGTTGTGGACAGGTGTTAAACCGCCGTTCACGTGATCACAAACATATTGATATATAACCTCAACATGATAACAATCATCGTGTAAAATTATGTATTATATTGTAAAATAGCAATATGTTTGTTTAAATAACAGATACGAAACGCGTCAGCATAAACAAATAAACGTAATGCGACATTTTTCAATTCACGTAGAAGGCGGTTACATTGTGCCGATTATCATTTATATACATAATTTTATATACACACATACAATTTTATATATATATTTTTTTTTTATTTATTATAGTAAATTACTCAATCCAGGCATATACCCTATTTTAGAAAAAATACATTAGAAAAGATAAGCCAAATAATGTAATTTTAAGAATTAACAATAAAAAGATTTAGAAATTGATTATACACGGAATTTAATGAAACTTTTAAAATTATATATGTATTTTGAGAGTAAAAAAATTGACATTATGTTGTCCCTTCAATTACTTTAAATTTAATGGCGCTATTTGCCTGTTAATTTCTACACGTTATATACGAGATATTTACTAATATTCCATGAAAAATATTTGCTTCTAACGAATATGAAGAATTCAATTTCCGTGATATAAAGAAAAATAGCATAGACGCATTGATTTCATCGAACACACATGTATATCGTACATGCATACATTCAATATATTGTTTGGAAATAAAAATTATTTCCTCCTTTTTTATAGAAGAAGAGTCTATGTTCTTTTCATGGGAATGTAGTGTGATTCAAATTATTGTGATACAATCATAAACTCTATGATTATAATTTGTATTTATATCGATTTCAATACTTTATGCTTTATCTCTCCCTTTCTCTTCTCGCTCTCGCTCTCTTTCTTTGATCTTTTAAAATTAATCGATATATTAATCAAGCCTTGTCTTCGTCTAAAAAAAAAATTGGATAAATATCAGTTTCTTTATTTGCCAATATCGCGAGTAGTTTATATCCAGAATGTTTTAGGTAGACAAATTAAAATTAATACCACTTTATTTAAATTCCTTATTAAAATATAAACAAATTTTTCTCTTCGCAAAAAATACCGCTCCGAGATATTTACAATTTTTAGTAAACAAAATCAGATTAATATGATAAAGGAAAATTCTTCGTTTGGAAATGTTAGTAATCCTGAAAAAAGCCGCTTTACAAGTTTTAAGTAGCATTTTAATAAATCCAATAAATGTTCGAAATCGCGGCTGATTTCTATACAAGTGTTCTGCATCTTTGCAGAAAGATTTACTCTCACTCAGCGATTATTGCTATTGCTGCGTATAATCTTGCAAATATAATTTTACAAATAGGAATCCTTAGTGTATTAACCTATTCACTAAAAATTACAATATCTCGAAAAACGGTGCATTTTCAGATGCAATTTTGCAAAAGAAAATATGCTCACGTTTCGATAAAGATTACGTTGATATTAATTTTATTGATGATATTTTTATGAAAATTTATGATATTTTTTATCGTTTTATTTAGAACACCCTGTATACACGTTTTATCAATAGTTTATAGATAATTACTGAAATGTGCACACAATAAGCTACATAAATATTGTGTTTGTAATATTTGTAAAAACATGGAAGAAGTACCTTTTCTCTCGCGCTTACATAAATTATATACTGATATTCTATTACCTGTCACGCTGAGCAGTCGACGAGCGCTCACTTGACTAATAATGTTAACGTCTTCATGATGATTCTCCGGATGATTTCGTCCGTTTTGATCGTTAGCTTGATGCTGAAGCGCCCATGAAAATTCCATCGCAACGAAATGTTTTAATAAATTTCGATCACTTTCGGAAGATTGTTTTTTGTGATGTAAGACTGGAATGACACTTCATCGCGCTATAAACTTGTCGCCGCGAATAAGCTCATACGACATCCGACATACGAAATAAATATCATCCCGTTTGCTCAGATATAGTTGCTCAGATATTATGTGAATCTTTACATTTTATGTAGCACTTCATAAGTTGTTTCTTTCCCGATTGCACGATAGATTTAATGGAACATGTTCGTCACAGATCCGTGAAAAGATAGGAATATATTGACGATATTGACTTTCAGATTGTGAGGTATAAAACTCTAGTCGAATCTCTCTATATCTATAATTATATATCGCGAAAATAAAGACGCAGGTTACTTGTGTAATCCCGATTTTCTGGAACAACAAACTACAACAGTCCACGGTAGTTCACGATTTAAGTCTCTTCCATCGGAGAAGGGCTCCAAGAGTGCCTCTACCATATTCCAAGTATAGTGGGGATTTCCTCTTTGAGGGCGGCGCTTATTTAGGACTGAAAGGGGTGGTTACACGCGCGCAACCCCTTTCTTCGAAATGTACTATCACACATAAGACATTGTGATGCAACTTCAAAGACCAATGTTTTCTTACAAGTCGCATATTAATGCTTCCTCATGCGCTATAAATTAAAAATACAATTATATCATATATGTATACAGGGTGAATCGCGTAATGTGACCACCTAAAATTATTCTGTTGTTAGTGGACCGATCGAAATTTTTCTTTGCGTCGAATAATATAGTTCAACGAAGCCCTTAAGATAATTATACATTTTATCAGTTTTTTTTTTTTTTTTAAGTTTTCAAGGTCACCTTCAGTTTTTTATAGATAAGCCTATAATTTTTTTACGCTCATTTCTTAGCGGATGTTGAGATGAGTTTGGCAAGTATCATAAAATATTTAAAAATTGAATAGTTTACGAGACATTTTATACTTTAACATAAATTTTACATAAACTATAACATATCTCGTAAAATATTCATTTTTCAATTATCTTACTTCAATACTTTTATGCACAAAATAATGAGAGGAATCAATTGGTGTAAAGAAAACACATAGTTGTTAAAAAAATATACATATAAATATTTAAAATAACTAAATTTAAAAGTTTAAAAATAAATAATTTTAATAGTTATATCGATCAAAATTAAAATTTAGCATTAAACAAATAATTTCTAATACATTTAAGATCTAGAGATTGTATATTTCTTCGAATGAATATTAAAGCTTTGAGCTTTACTTTTTCTTATTATTGTTTCCAATTCATGTGTTGCTTTTCAACTGAATTAATTTTAAAAATACTTGGTTTTCTTCATAAATAAATATAAGTAAATTATATAAGAACTTCTTGAATGGCAGCACTAAAAATTCGCATAAAATAAATAAATAATATATAATAGATAACTCATTCAGTAGAAAAATTTTCGTTGTTATTTCATTTGGAGAAATTTTTGTTGAGATTAAAATTTCATTATCGATTATGAATCAACTAAAGTTTAATGTGTTTATTTATTTATTAATAACTCAAAGTAACTTAATACGATATCTCTGCAGACGAATTTAAAATATCCTAATTTTTATATATTATTCCAAAAAAGTTGAATTAAAATATTGTATTAGCTGATGAATTTGATTAATTCATGTAAAACTATAAATTGTGACCTTTTAGCGACTTCTCGATACCAATTTCAAATTTTCGAAAACAAAATAGAAGCATAAAAAGACAAAAATTGTACAAATAAGAATTGGTTTTTTTTTCAGACTCTAACTACAAAAAATATTTGTTCACTTGAATCATCGCGAATTTCATAGTGAATTGTGTAAGAAATTTTTAAGTAAATTTTATGACCAAATAAAATGATGAAAAATATCGGAATTTCGTCACTGATAGATCAAAGGTAGAGAATTAACTGGCAATTTTTCGCAATAAGTCTAGTTGGATGCCAAAATTTGATACCAATGTCGCTTAGCACATAAGTTAAGTTATGGAAAAATGCCGTTTTTTATTTTTTATTATTTTCTATCCGTGGAATAAATCATCTTTTTCGTAATCAATTAACACTATCTTAAACGCGTCATACGAACAAAACATTAAAGGGATAATAGATCATCCAATTATTCCATCAGAATTTTTTCGTTGAGAGCACCTGCTGTTCGTACGTCTATCATTCGGGCGCACCGAGAGAGAGAGGGAGAGAAAGAGAGAAAGAATGAGAGGGGGGGGAGGGAGGGAGAGAGAGAGAAAGCACGAAACCATTTCTCGTCGCGTGCGTAAATGTTCATGGATGCGTGTAATCGACACGCATTACAAGTCTGCCCACCCGTCCGACTGCCTGCGTGTCTCTCTCTCATGTATGTTGTATATCAACCCTCCGTTTATATTACCATTAACACGATCGGGACCGAGCGAACATTCCCAGGCTTGATTTTGAAACCCTTGCAATTGAATGAGAAAGAGCGACGGTGGCGGCAGGCCGATAATATGCAAATGTTTGCTCCTGGTTAAATGGTCGTTTACTTATTCATCGTTGACTTATATCTTTGTTTTCTCGTCATTTCTCGTTCATAAGAAGGATAATCGTAATTTTACAGTAAATTTTACAAATTTGTAACGTTTCCCGTGGACAAAGATCTGACCAGTCACCTTGTCAGACCTTTTTTTAAGTATGTTTTTTATTGTTTAACTTTATCACATATCATCACGCTTAATTTTATTACAACTACAAAAATCTGCGAGATCGTGAGAGGAAGAGTAGTACAAATAAAAAAAAAATATATATATATACATATATATAATTTTTATTTGTATTATTATACTATACTATATACACACATATATGTATACATATGTGTGTGTGTGTGTGTGTGTTTGTATGTGTAATATTCTATTATATATATTATTATATTATATTATATTAATATTCTATTATATATATTATTATATATTTAATATATCTATCCTAAGATACAGATGTTATATAATATGTATAAAAAATTATTTTAAATAAAGATTATTTACAAGAAAAGAGTAACACAAATGTTCTCTTCCGAATTTGATGAGTTTTGGATAGTCTAGAGGGGGGGGGGGGGACAAAATAAGAGACACATGTACATTGTTTTATTTATTCTTTTACCGAAGTTTATTATCAGTAACTATTGTTCATTATAAGTATTAGTATATAATAGTATCTGAAATATTTTTATTACTATTTCATACTTTTTACACACTTACTTTTCTTAATCTCTTTTTTTAAGTTCATGTATGATAAATTCTTATCGATTTTTTTCTCTTGTTACAAAGTTTGTAAAAGAACTGTAGTGAAAGAATTAGTAGTTACTTTATATAAAATTTGGAAAATACATATAGCAGAAATGTATTAATACACATTGTAACACATTATTCTTTTTCTTTATTCAAGCGAAATTTATATGAAGACAACCGACGCAAAATTCTCGCGAAGATAATGCAGTTTTATTCGTAAAATATAGTAATGTTGCTATGTGCTACAACATTAATAAAAAAGAAATAAAAACTTTATATAATAACTTTATATTATAACGTTATATAAAAAATATATAATTTTTCTAATTTTCAAAAAATAGCAGTTTATTTTTTCACAAACTTTGTAACAAGAGAAAAAAGCAAATAAAACTTATCATAAACTTAAAAAAAAAATTATAAAAGTAAGAGCGTTTTGTTTTTTTTTATGTTCTTTTCGGAAAATAATTTTATCAAATACGGTTAAATTTGACGTGAAATGCTCTTTAATTTTTATTCTTCTAATGAAATTTTAGAATTTTTAAAAATGAAAAGAAAGAATATTTTTTTTTAATTTTTACATTTTCGAAAAATCTAAATATACCATTATAAAATGTGTTTTTAGTTATAAAACTTTTATTTACAACTTTTTTTCTACCTCTTACCTAGACTATAACATATCCAAAGCTTATCAAAATCGGAGGAAGATATTTGCGTTAGTTTCGAAAAGAACATCCTGTGATTAGCACAATTTTTGTTCCAAGTGGAGACGCTTCCAAGATTTCAAAGTTTCATGTTTTTTTTTAAACATTTGTTTTTTAAACAAAAGTATTCTCTTTTATATATAAGTTAATTTATCATTTTATATGTAAAAATAAAATAGAATGAATTAATATTAAGATAATTATAAAAAAATCAATAAGTTACAAGATATTTCATAATTTGTTTCGACATATTGTGACATAAC
This sequence comes from Lasius platythorax, assembly GCA_963971435.1. Lineage (NCBI taxonomy): Eukaryota > Metazoa > Arthropoda > Insecta > Hymenoptera > Formicidae > Lasius > Lasius platythorax. Next base: position 12,648,440 of record OZ020540.1, read on the forward strand.
ATATGTAATATCTTGTAAAGTATGTATTTACTTTCAATAACTTTTTAAAAATACTTTTATATACCAAATAATAAATTAAACTAATTAATATAAAAAAATTTAAGAAAATGTATTGTTCGCAAGTGCGCTTGTAAAAAAATAGGATCGATTCTATTCATTATTCTGTGAAAAATTTAGCAATTATTTTAATGGAAGGTTAAATAAAATTTATAAGATATTACATATCTTATGTCACAATATGTCAAAATAAATTATAAAATATATTTGTTTTATATTGTATTATTAGAGGTATATCTATTTATATTCCATAACATATACAGAGTGTTAAAAAAAGGGTCACATATTTTGAGAGCAGGTATTAGTATTGATCAAAACAAGAAAAAAAAGTCTAATTAACATGGGTCCTACAATTAATATTTTCGAAAATACAGGCTATCTTTCTATTTGAACTCCTTTTCTTATTAGTTGTGTCACTTCTACAATGCAGTAAACAAAAGAGTATTTACTAGTTTTGCTATAATAACATTGGGTTATAATAACATTGGGTTTGTAGGTATCAGTATGAGGGTATCAGTAAGGTATGATAAGTAGCCTATATCTTCGAAGATATTAATCGTAGGACCCATGTTAATTAGACTTTTTTTTCTTGTTTTGATCAATACTACCTGCTCTCAAAATATGTGACCCTTTTTTTAACATCCTATATATAAAATTATCCTAAAACAAACATAATGTGCACAAATACTTCTTTTTTATTTATCATATATACATATATAATTATTATTAATTATACTGCGTCTACATCATGCAAGAGTTTCGTGCGCGCAATTATCACTAGATTCAGTTTCGATGCCGGTACAATGAATGCAATTAATAGCTACTCACCGATGTAGGTGTCAAAATGATTTATGTGATTCATAATTGTAGAAGTTAGTAATGAGAATATAAAAAAAAGGAAGAATATAAAATTTCCTTCTTTATAATCAAAGTTTGCGAAAACAATCATCCAACTCGCGACTGCCCATACAGTAAATTACAGATGTCATTATCACTAATGGCTAATATCGTTGTAATTACCAAAGGTAATTCGTATCACGTGCGCGTGTAAAAGACATTCCCGAAGTACTGTTCTTTTGACTCGCATACTCGTCCATCGATTCAAGGAAAATATCAAAGGATTGTAAAATTCAAGATCCAAAATCCATAGTATGCCGCATTGTTCTACAATTCAGATATTCCAATCCACGCATCATTTAACGATATATTTTGCAATATTATTCGTACTTTCATCAATCTCAGCAACTTTGTTTTTTATTATGCACATGAATATTACACTAGAATAGAAAATATTTTAAATATAATACGTTTAACATATATATATATATATATATATATATAAACGTAACTATAAGGTTCCTTTAAATAACAGTTTTTTTAGCAATATGTGGTCTAATTTTTGGATAATAATCGTATATTTTTATATAAGTGAATTTCAAATTAAAATTTCTATTCAAGTAAATTCCACCTAAAATAAGCTGAAAAATGAATTCTGATTATTTATTTTACTTTTTTTCGATTATTTATTTAAATTTAATTCGTGAAAAACTCTCTTTTTGTAAATCGACTATAACTAATATAAAAATTATAAGATGCCCCGATATTTTTGCAAAAAAATCAACTTTAAATTTATCAAAAAACCTATTATTAAAATGCCATCTCTCTTGGCATACTTCGTATAATACGTGCACTGACACGTGCACTGATCATAGTTTTGGGTAGATCATACGTAGTTTGTTCATAGTTTTGGGTAGTCTATTTGTAATACGTGCATTGACACGTTCACTGATCATACGTAGTTTGTTCATAGTTTTGGGTAGTCTATTTGTAATGTATAATACGTGCACTGACACGTGCACTGATTATAGTTTTGGGTCACAGATCATAGATTGTTCATAGTTTTGGGTCCATTTGTAATATTCCGCACGAGTTCACGATTCGTATTTTCAAAAAGTAAATGTATGTAATTTTGTTTTCGCCAGCAGCAGATTATTTAAAGTCTTACTTGAAAATTGTGCAGTATGAATTGTTACGTTAGCCACACCTGTATAACTTTCACCCGACGTGTTAGTTTGCGCGTGAACAAACTTGCTTGGTAAACACTGATTTATTTGATGGAATTCAGGAATCCACGATCTTTTTTTTATAGTCACACTTTTAAATCTTAAATAATATACCGAGCGATGAAAGATTGTTTCTACGGGTTATAGATTTTCCAATTTGTATAGTTTCAAAAAAATAAATACAATATTTATTATCGTCAATATACACAAACGAGACAGGTTCGCGTCGGTAATTCTTGCGTGTGGCAGTGCGTTTAATCCAAATGCCTGACCTTATCCACACATCGCTCAACCGTGACACACTCGCCTACGAGCGCAAATGTTATTGCCAAAGCAATAAATATGGTAATGGGTGCTAATGTGGGTGTGTGTGAGTACGTACGTATTCGCGGAATTAAACAGATGTGTTTGAGCGCACTAGGCGACAGATTATTGGTTCGCGCGTACATATTATATTATAAATCGACATATAAATCCTAGAAAGAAAGGATTTTTAAAAAATGGGAACGCGCGAGCGAGAAAACTTAGCGTGACTCGAACGGGAGACATGACATCGGGACATCAACAGAAACAGGCGAGGCCATGTTTCTCCTATAATAACCACATTCTCTACCTCATCGCGATCATGCGCATGTTGAACTACGTCTCATTGTATGTCACTGATATTCAGCCCAAAGCATATCGTTTTGTTATCGTATAATAGTCTCCTTGGAGAATTCGCAAGCAACGTTAGCAAGCCCCGTCTTCGAGATCGATAAGCTCACGGAATTTTTGCGAAGACTAGAATATATTCCCACGATAAAACTTAATATTTTGATGCTGTTACAGCCATAAATATTATTTTGTAGGTGTAATTAGCGTGACGCACTATATGCTAGATTGCGTCAAAATAATAACGAACAATATTCAGTTAAGCATAATAATTTTCGTAAAACATACACATTTACACAATGCAGAGAGAAAAGTCATATGATTCCCACAGTGATACGCCCCCTGAACTTTAGCTCATGGAATTCATCGGCTTTCACTAGCCACTGCGCCACTTTATGATGATACGATTAAATACTATCATCGACATGAATGACGTTAGAATTAAATAAATGTAAAGCTTTCCAAAATATATAACGACAAATAAATATGACAAACTAATAATTTCCATCATGCTCTTGAATTTTTTCGAGAGAGGATTATTCCCAAAATTACATTAAATTACCATTTATAATATGTAAAAGATTTTTGCGAAACAGTGACAATAAAAACTCAACAACAATTGTTAGGAAAGAGTTTCTCTCAATCTCGATATATATTAAAATTATTAAATTATTAAAATTATATATAATATTATAATAATATATCTAAAATTGTACATATATAAGTTTAAGAATGCTTTGCAATCAAATTTATTTAAAAATTGCATAATCAGAAAAAAATATTCTAAACTAAAGTATTCAAAGAACATATACGCTAATAACATTATATATGTATGTACATATATAGCAAAAATATTAAATATAATATTTAATAAAATAGTTATATATATATATACTTGATTCCTTTTTTAACATTCTTAAATTTTTCATTGCAAAATTAAAAAATTATATTTGATCCAACTACATATGCAAAATGCTTATTGATGGAACATATACTTCTTATTTATTGTTAGAGATGCCAAAGATAGGTTTCATTTTATATTCATTAAATTTTATTAGCATAAAATTCATAAATTATTTTCAATATGATTACTTGGACAATGCAGCCCTCAAAGAGCAATTGAAAACAGATTTTAAAAAATGCTAATAAAAAGGATCATCACTTCCTTCAGTTTATGACCAGCCTGTAGAATGTTTGTACATTGAACAATCATGTCGGCAACAGCAATGATTCGCAAGTCACAAAAGTAGTCCACACATCCTCTCTCTTGCATTATAAACAATCTCCCATGAAAATCTAGAGCAGCCGGTGTAGTTAAAGTTCGCAACGACGTGTTGGTCTGCGCGTATAAAGGACTATTATTTGCTGCAAATGGAAACATTGTTGCGATTCGAACTTGTAGGTCAAGTCTCAACTCCATTTAATAATTAATAGACATTTAGTAACTACAATAGCATGTTAAACATCTTATTTGAGTTCTAAACGAGAGATTAATTGATTTGATAATTCGGTATATCTAACCTCCTCGATGAAAGAAGATACCTAAAGCAACATTTTTGTTGATTAAAAAACTTTTATTATAAAACTCTGTCTAATTTACGAAGGTTAGAAAAGGAACCTCAAGGAATGTTAGCTACTGCTTTTTTTCGTTAATTGGTACGAAAGCATGCTCAGTAAAATTTTCAGCAATCAAATTTAACTTTTTATAATAACATTGCAAAAACTATATCAGCAATATCAGCTAATAATTATTGCTGATAATTATCAATAATTATTGCTGATATAGTTTTCGCAATGCTATTATCAAAAGCGAAAGTTGAATTTGATCGCTGAAAGTTTTACCGAGCATGCTTTCGTACCAATTAACGAAAAAAATCAGTAGCTAATAATTATTGCTGATATCGTTAATATAAACTCATTAAAATGAAAAAAGCTGTTTTTTTAACAAAATTTATTGAAAAATTGCTCTACAATTATAGTTAAAATATTCAAAATACATGTCATGTTAATAACATATAAATTAATAGCAAAAATATTAATAATAATGTGGCTATCACACACATACACTTTTTATCATATACACTTTATTCACTTCATGATACTTGGAGAAAATATGTGAGTGATTGTTGATCGTAACGTCTACCAGAATCAAAGGGACTTATCATCGATTAAACAAATCGCCCCATTATGTCTGGGACACGTGTCTATGTTTAGGTTTACGAGGTTTACGATATGTTTACGATATACCTCCCTATATATATATCATACAAAACGTAATGGGACGATTTGTTTAATAGTATGTCCCTTTGATTCTGGTAGGTATTAATAATTGATGATCAATGATCACATATATTTTCTACAAGTATCACGAAGTGAATAAAGTGTCTATGATAAAAAGTGTATGTGTGTGATAGCCATACACATTATCATTAATATTTTTGCTATTAATTTATAATGTTATTAACATGACATGTATTTTGAATATCTTACAATTAGCTATATTTGCAGAACAATTTTCTCAATAAATTTTGTTACAAAACGGCCTTTCTTCATTTTAACAAGTTTTCAGCAATAATTATTGCTGATATGTAATAATTATTGCTGATGTTGCTAATATATATAGAGAGAGAGAGAGAGTGTGTGTGTGTGTGTGTGTGTGTGTGTGTGTGTGTGTGTGTGTGTGTGTGTGTGTGTGTGTGTGTGTGTACATGTATACACATACACATTCTTTCTAATAGAAATTTAAAAGTCTGTATGGCATTTTGTGTGTTTTATCATTAATAGAAAAGCGTATTATAATGCGATTATAATATCGTTTTATAATAAAATGTCGTAATTATAAATAAAGAATATTATAAATTAGAAATATATACTAAAACATAGATTTTGTATATTATATGTGACTATTTTTAATCCTTAATTTAACATTTTAGATCTTATAAGATACACAAGATTTTCTTAATATTACTAATTTATTTTACATTAATTAATTTATATTTTATATTAATTAACTTATTTTATTAATCTATTTTATATTAATCTTATTCACCACAAAATTGCATACAGAGAACAAAAAATGCGATGTATACAAATTTTCTAAAATTTTCGCGGAAAAGAGCTATATGTGTCAAATTAACAGTTAATTTATGAATGTAATAATAAATGACAATCTTTCGGAGGACATTATTTATCGTCCGACGTTAAATACAGGAGTTATACATATATGTATATAAGACTGTTTCAATCACTTTATATATAAGAAGGTAGCAATACACATTCGATAAATAAACTACTCTCCTACTCAACTCGCAAGAAGAGTGCGCATGCTCGAGCTTTTCGCGAAAGGCGGACCCGCGTAGCTTTTCATCGACCAATGTGCTTTCGTGGGTGGCACAGATCGTCCTCCGGCTTGCGCGGCATCCTGAACGGCCATGCTATGCGCGACAAAATCCCATAATTCATCCGCGTGCTTCAACTATTGCCGTTAAGCTCGCGGCGATCGAACGCGCGGCTTTCATTATCGTTTTATTTAAATTCGTCGCAAATGTTCCAAAATAAATTTTAGGTCGCGATCGATGGCAACCTGACGAGATCCCTTCCGACGGATCTCATCGATATAATCGTAAGTAATTGCGGCAAGGAATAATCGCGTATAAAAATCGCAAGCAAATTTGATCAAACTTCGAAGCGAAAAAACGCGAGAGACAGAGATCAAGTTTCGGTTAATTTTTTTCAAAAAAGTAAATCGCGCTAACAAATTATCGTAAAGCGATTACAGAGTGAAGCTTTCGAAGCAAATATTGCGAGAATCTTGACTCACCCGAGCGCGTAAGTAGTAAGTAGTAAATTGATTCTCTTGATAACACACACCGTTTATTACAATTTACGCCTGCTATTATTATATCTAGTGTAATAAACTTATGAACCACTTGCTATACTATTTATAAACGAATCGGATAAATGTGAAATTCAGCATTATTTATTACTCTAATCTCTCTTTTATGGGAGAAAAGTTATTCCAATAAATAAAATAAAATAAAATAGACTACACACACATACACACACACACATACACGCGCGCGCGCGCGCGCGCGCGCACGCACGCACGCACGCACGCACGCACACACAAAGACTTCCTTCTTTTCTCTGATTTTCTTCACAATTGAAATTTTACTTAATATTAATCTATAGAGCAGTGAGAATGTAAAAAAAGATTGGAATTAAATATTTATTACTGTATGACAATAGTTATTCGATATGTTTCATCATACTATCTACTCAAAATATAAATAAAATATTTTGAAACATACGAATAAAATCAGGTTATGTTCGTATCTTTCTATTTGCGTTTTGTCACCACGTAAGTCACATCTTTCACGACATGTTCTGTTACCCTACGTGTAAAAGCAAGCACGCAGTACATATGAATATGTTACCATTACCAACTCATTTTCTCAGTTATACAAAGTAACTTCAATCGATCATTCATTAATGATGCGTTGTTCTTATTAATTGCATACTATTTAAAAAGGCATTTAACAGGGTAAAGACAAAAAAGGTATGACTCCCGGAAGACGAAAGGAGCGTGACTAAACGAGCATGGAAAAAAGTTTGTGTCGCTAAAATAGACACGTGGACACTTCAAAAGTGAATGCATAGTAGCGATACATTGCCCGCTTTGGTATAGGTTACCGTGAATTATCAAACCACTAATTCCAAATAAACGGAAAAGCACATTCACCACGCGACTTTCACTATCGGTTCGCAGCAGCAGCAGAGAGAACAGTGGAATAGTTGATGAATAGGCTGGAGAATAGCATTTTAATGCTGACAGCGCGCGGGAGGCAAAGAACAAGAAATTTATATAGAGTACGGCTGGAAAAGCATGATTATTACCATAAAGATTAAGCCTTATAGTGACTAACGCAGTCCCTGGTCCGTATCAACATTTCAGAGAGAAAACACTTCTGTCACTTTCTAAATCTTTAAAATTCTTATCTAACTATTACAAATATTATATAAGAAGTTTCCTTTGTTGCGATTAAAAAAGTAATAAACATAACTTGTAATAATAAAATAGATTGCATGGATTCCACCTACTTCTCCATAATCTCCCGTATAATTGAACCAAATACATTCATAAAATCCGATTTGATAAACTGACGGCGTGTTTTTTTAAACCATTGTTGAAAACTTAACGCGATAACAAGCTTCGTCTCAAAGATCATACCATTAAACGAGACGATATATCCATCTCGAGAGAAGAGAAAGAGAATCGAAGGAGACATTACGCGCGTTACAACCTCCGACCTACATAAAGAATGCCACGCTGGACTCGTTACAGGTGAATGCACTCGGCGTGGAACACGCGGTAAATTGCGAGTGCACACGAAAGAAATACAAATATCTGCGAGGGAACGAGATATATCGATTATTTGAAAGGTGTCCGAAGTTTTGTAATCGCAATTATTGAACGTCCGTCGCGGACGGAGAGCGACATATTCGATGTGAGGATGCAAAGAAAATCGGCATTGTTGCGCGACGCATCAAACTAAGAAGTGCATAACAAGTATGTGAAGGCGGTTTTTCCACAAATGTGGAGGGGAGAGAACCGCAGTCAAGGAAAAAGTAGGATAAACGTATCCACATTATAAGCGGCATGACTTTCCTCTTTTAATCCTCTGAAGTCTACTAGACCCCAATTAGAGTACCTTCAAATTATGCTTCAAATATAAAATTAAATCATTGCTGGAATATTTTACACTCACTCCTTTGTATATAGTTGAGGTTATGACGTACGCGTTTTTCGCTCCTTGTTCTTCATCTCGTCTTCGATCACTTTGAGGACTTATCAAAGACGTAAGACGGAGATGTGGATCAAGACACATGAATCTTTTTGACAATTGATCTGCTGAAGATGGTCCAAAGGGAGGACCGAAACATTCAAATTAAATAAAGAAGATTTTAAAACAAATTTGTTGTGCCTAATTTCTGCACCTGGCTCTTATTAGCCCTTCTTCTATCTAATTTGTATTTATATATCAGAGCTTTTTCGTGTTATTATAATTTGCATTCAGTTCACATCACTACAACTCGACTTGTGGTCAGTAAGTTTGTTTTTTCAGCTATTTATCAGAATTATAAGGAAGGGCCCAATGTAAAAAGAAAGATAATCAAGAGCAAACGAGTGGTCGAAGGGTTAAGAATCTTTTGGTTTTTCGCAAAACACAGAGAAAGGGTTCTTTATATTTCGCGATAACGAAAATTCTTATTATTTCGCCAAATTTTCAATTTCAGATGAGTTCGAACAACAAAGAGCACATGTTATGCCGTGTTTTATTGTTGGATTTTATTTTAACGAACGAACGAATATAAAAAAAAACCAAAGTCGAAATTATTTGTGCAACACCGATTTTCTTCGTTCTCTCCCCAAATGGAGAGACGCAAAAAAGAAAAACACTATATAGAATAGGAAATCTTGCTAGCGGCAATTGAGTCCTAGGCCGCGGTGATTCCAATGATCCCTACCGCGCTACACGTTTCACACGCTGCGAATTCCACGAATCGTATTCCATCGTTTTCGATTGCTGGTATCGTTGGACCAACGACACATCGTTCAGCTCCTCTTAACTGTATCTACGTTGAAGGATGAAAACGCATCCGGTGTGCGTTTAAGGTCAACGTACGCGCTCGTGTGGCCATAACACTCGAGAAGAGCGTAGCGCAGCGTAGCCGAGCTGTACGATAACGGTGTTGGTGTCAAATTCGCGCGACATTCCGTAGCTGTCACCGTGTGGTTTGTTCGCGTGGTTATCGCTTTTGATCCGCGCTTACTGTTAATGAATCGCGTTTAGAAAATGTGTGCAGTACCGTTATAAGACACGTTCGAAATGGAATGCCGCCTCGAATCATGCAAACAATTCATGCGAACGAATCGATATGTTATTCAATATGCGACAGAATAAAAAAACAATAAAAAAAAAAGAGAGAAAAAGGTGATGTTTAGAGTAGCATTCGGCTACTTTTAAGCGTGTTAAAAATAAAAAAAAAAGAAAAACGAAGAAAGCGCGAAAGAAACTCACCGAGAATCGCCTGTAGGGTCTGCTCGTCCCCGTCCCCGATGACGTCCATACCTCCGCCGTCGATGGTCGTCGAAGCCCGTTGCTGCGGACCCGATCAACGGGCTCCATTCCGCGACGTTCCGGCCGCGATGAGGACTTGCTCCGTCGCGATGTCCCACATAGCCACGCAGAGCACCAAAGTCCTGCGCGCGATCTCGCCTCTTCTTCTTTCCTCCTTCGGATAAGATATCTCGCTTGTTGCACGCGTAACCCTTTCGCAGGGGGGGGGGGGGCTCTCCGGACGCTTGCTCCTTACGCACCTATTTCCTTCTCGCTCACTCGCCTCCAATCCGTAACGAGCGACCAACAACTACCGATTACGCATATCGATACACGGTGAACGCGACGGCACCATCGCGCGAACAATCGTTTCGCGGGTTCCGATAAACGCGCATACGCGACGGACGCGGCGCGCGTGTCCGCTTTTCCTCGCGAAAACGCGTAGCGCGAACAACTACGAGATATATTGCCGTCGTAGTCCTGTCAGTCGGCGAACTGTTCTGCGAGTCGCTCGAGTCGCGGTAATACCGTGTCACGGACTAAAATCCAAGCCTCGCGCGATACCACACGCGCGCGAGACGTAATGCAACGCGCACACATACATACAGATTCCGTCCGTATGTGTACGACCGTGCAACGCCGTGTCTATCTCTTTCGGGACCCTAAGTGTGATATTTTTCAAAATCAAACTTGTTATTAGCGCATAGAAAACAAACTCCTCCGTTCACACTCCTTATTCTTAACACTTTTCTTCAATCCTTTTACTTTATTTTAATAGCACTTGCGTAAAATAAAAACGTCATTTTAATCATGCGTTGCGCACATGATTAAAATGACGTTTCGATCTATGCAAGTGCTATTAAAATAGAGGAAGGATTGAAAAAAAAGTGTTAAGAATAAGGAGTATGAATAAGGAGTTTGTTTTCGATCAAGATGCCTGGAATCGAAAGATGCGCACTTTATTTTACGCACGCATAGCCAAGTGGCAAATGTACAATAATGGGAAAATAGCGCCGGAGAAGATGAGTGTACGGAATTGAAGAATATTAAGAATAGAAGATTTGATTATATACTGTAGATTGCTTTTTATTCTGGAGATTTCCCTCTATTCTGAAGCATTTGACTCCCTGTAAATTGGAATTCTCTTTTCTTGCCTTGCTCTTCGGCTACACATTCGCTACGTGACCATGTGACAATGCGTAGAACAAAGAAGCGAATGACAGACAGAGACAACTGTTGATGAGAGAGAGGGGGAGAAATGACATTTTCATGCATTCTGCGCAAATGTCATTAGAATAAAATTATTGAGACGAGATTTGAGAATGAAGAGGTACTTCTCAAAATTTTAATATTAAGGTCATCGTTTTTACAATGTAAAGATCATGTTATTATTGTTTTTTTTAATGGATGACATTTTTATTGTAGGTTTTATGCACATTGTGTTATAATGCAAAAATGAATTGAAATATATATAATGATAACAGCTAATAATTACACTTTTTTACACATAATAACATTAACCATTCATATATCAATAATTTATTTCTTACTCACTTTTTTATAGTATCAATAACAACGAAGATATTTTAAATGGTCAAGTTAATAGATACAATATATAAAATACATCTTGTATAATATTTAATACAACAATAAAAATTAATTTTTTATTAGTAATAAATATCTTATAAATATCTTATAAAAAGGAGAATTTTTTACAATAACTGTATACAAATATATCTATAAATATTTATACATATCTATATCTATAAATATTTCATTCTTTCTTTCAACTTTATAAAATTATTTTTATTATAATTAATCCATTGTTTATTAATATTTCAATGCAACCATTCATTTTTATGCGATTAAATTTATTAAGCCCGCTGTTGTCTTATAGCAAAGTTTTTTTCTATATTTGAAAGAACAATTTTCTATCTTTTCATCATAATATTGATCTGTATATGATGTGTTGAATATGTGTTTTACTTAATCGATAAAATTACGACATTTACTCATATTTTGCGGTAACAATACGACCGTCGAAGGCCCCTGAACTTGCGGGATCCTCAACGTCCCTAACTAGAGTAGAATCCCGTTATTCTGTGTGTTCTTCGCTATCTTGAATGACACGCTATTCTGAACCAGCTGTTTCATTGTAGATTGGAATTCCCCTCTCTCGCGTCGTTCTCCCACTATGCATTTGCCACGTGACCATGTGATCATGTGTAAAGTGAGAAAGAAATGAAAGATAGAACGCGCAACATTTCCATTTTGCGCATGTATCATTAAAATAGAGTAGAAGTTAAGATTCCAGAATAGTAAGCAACTTTAATTCCGACGATTTCAAAATAAAGTGATTCGACCATAGCGTTTTTAATGCGCCTAGAGATAAATACAACTCTTAGTGTGACAAAGAGAATGGGTTGATCACGTGATTAAAGTTGGTCTTGTTCGAACAATCGCGCGCGAGAGTTACGCGAATGTGCGCATCTGTGAAAAATCGAATCGAACAGTTATCAGAGTCTCAGAAAATTCAAAAGAACAGTATCTCAGAAAAAGCGCAAAATATCGTTGAAAAGTGACTCTCGGCGGAAAGATGACTCGTGTGATGAAAATGAATCGATCTCGACGTTAAGCGGTTTATCAGTTTAAAGAAAGTACGAAGTCTAATTTTCTCGCAAAGCAAAAGGAAAGAAAGTGAGGAAAGTAAAAGGTTATGTCTTACAATCACTAATACTTTTTGTATCCGTTATTTATTATTTATATACAATACAGTGATTTCTATTACATTTTCTCTTGCGATTCACAGTAAGGTGATAAAACTGATCATAGGAGATAGAATGTCATAGTAGTAGAAAATATGTAAATAAATTACGTCTATATGATTAAATAAATAAATAAATAAATAATAAATAAATTAGTATATCTTATTAAATTACGCGTTACACGCACCTTGCATAGAAATCAATTGCTAATCCTTCAATATCTGCTTTTTTTCTCTTTTAGAGTATACTTATAGCAGATTTACCAATTTAGTAAAAGTCATAAATTTAATAGAACTATATCATATCTATCTTATTATATATGCGAAAAAAAGAAGTATTATAGAGAGTCGAGCTGTTTGTTCAAACAACTTAATCGTAATTAAATTTAAATTTATTAAAATATTCAATTTTTCATGTTACATAATTGAATTTTGACTTTGTAATTTAAGCAACAGAAATATTTTTATATAAAAATTTCATATTTCTTATCATATACATATATATATACATATATATATTAATAATTAACTGCGATTTTGCATTGTTCCTTTTACTGCAAATTAATAATTAAAAACAGTTGTTAATGCTGCGAGAAAAGATTATTAATAATTAGAAAAATTATAGAAAGTGTGTGTGTATTTCGCCCCCTCCTCACCCCCTCGCCGTCGCTACAATTTAAAAAATTTGATACATATTCATGGATACTATAAACATTTATTACATCACATAAGTACAATTGAACACCAAGGGGTTACTAAATTATTGTTGTGTTATTGTTGTTATTTACCATTGTTATTATTATTGTTGTTATTGTTATTACCATCCTTATTTATACATCTATGCTAAGTCACTTGCGGCTTTGCGCATTCATAAATATATATTTTTTGTCTTACACAAATACATACTCTCTTAGATATACTTTTCTTTCTGTACAATTTATGTACATAATAATATATACACACATATATATATTGATATACTTACGCGCGTATGTATATATATGTATAAGTATACATATACATATATATATGTTTTTCGAGGCATTGTATCAATAATTTTAATGAATAACAAGCGATATGGATAGCAATGGATTCAAATACATTGCTATAATCACTTCAAATATATATTGAAAATCTCGAATCTCATTTCGAATGTTATTCGAAAACAAGAAGTTTTTACAATTTTGAGTCTTAGAAATTTGAAAGTTTTAGAAATCAATACTATTGTTACAATTTAGTATTAAATGTAATATAAAAGTTCATATTTTTGTCCAAGAAACTGTTAAATATTTAATGAATGATTTTTCAATCGTGTGTGAGGGATACTTTATAAATAATTCTATTTAGTTTAATTACCGTTTTATAAAATAATATTACAGAAACTTATATAAATTAGAAGAGAAAAATATTTTCTAGTATTATATACACTTTAGAGTATTGAAAAATTTAAAAGTGAATGTTTTTATCTCTCTCTCTCTCTCTCTATATATATATACGTGTCAAATAAATATTTGACGTTGATCTGTAACATCAATGCCATGTGAAAAATTTTCTGTAAAGCAAATCTAATTATTAATAAGAGAAATAGATTCGATACAAGTAAGATACTGTTGCTGTATAAACAGTAACAAAATATATATTTTTTTTATGACACGTTATTCTTTCAGTCCACACTCTCTATACTCTCTTTATATATAAATGTAGATGATAATTGTATTCGCATCTTATACATTTCAGATATATATTGAATACATTTAGATATCATATACATCTACATATAAAAAAAGATATTCTAGTATTCAAGACTTTCAACATTTCTCGAGTTAAATTTTTAAGACTTTCAAGAATTTCTCTTTTCAAATAACGTTAAAAGCAATTCGAATCTTTATATATGATTGAATAATTTGAAAATTTTCAAAAAGAAAATTCGAACGCCCATTACTAGATATGAATTACCTAGATATATTGAAAGGCTTCACTTTTTTTGCAATACACATACGAAAGTGTTCTATGCTTTTTGTGTACACACAAAAGCCAAATACATTCTATTCTGTTTAACCGATAGATTGAGTTTATCGAAGATAAGTCGAGAAGTGGTCAAAGACTACACAAGAAGAGAACTATATAGTCGCTAAGATCTCGCAAAAAATACACGTGTAATATATATCATGGATTTGTAGGTATAATTCGAACCGACTATTGAAAAAGTTTTGGTACTGTGTACGTGTATTTTGTGTGTGTATAAGATTATTACTCTATTAATAAATAGCCTAAAAGATATTAGCAGCCGAATCAAATGCTTTCAACTAACAAAAAATATTAATGATGTAATAATCGTTTATTGTCATGTAAATTCGCGGTGATAATCCAAATTCATATCAAATCCAATTCATCGCATACTTAAATAAAATATATTATTTATATATATAAATGTAATATTTTGGAAGCATAAATAATGGATATTTACACTTTCAAAAATACATTGACATTTTCGATTTTACATAATTATCAGCTGATATTGTAACATTCCATTTTTATATATTAATTGATTAATTTAAAACAAATGATATATAGATACATCTTTTTACATAAAATACAAGAACAAGAATTATATATATTATAAATTTATATACAATCTTTTTATAATATGTATATTTTTTGGAATTAACGAAAATTTATTTTTAACTACTAAAGTTTTTTCATTATTGAATCAATTTGTAATCTAAACAATTATTGTATTAAATAAGTGTCAATTTGATAAGCAAATACAAGCCAAATGCATTATTGTTAGAGCAAATATACTTATGTACAAAGTGTCTTGTCAACATTTCATGAAAGCTTAATGGTGTATTCTTTGGCCAATTTGAAATCGATCTATAAAAATATCGAGGAAAATTTTATCCATTTTTTGTAATTATTTTAATCTGTAACATTACATGTCTTTATAAACCTTAAATTCAAATTCTGAAAATGAAAATAAAGTCTACTTAAAACTAATTGAAAAATATGATTTTGTCTATACTTGTAATAATAGTATTTCTGAAGCTTAGTTTACTGAAAGAACCCTTAATTTTCAACTATTAATTACTTAAAAATTGTTGGTGCTATTGGATATTTACATAGAGAAAAAAAAATAATTCCAAATTGGTCAAAAAATGTATGTAGTTCATATAATAACTAAGAGACATGTTGTACATTCCAGCTTAAAAGTTTAATATAATTCAGACTTGTATAGACTATACATAGATACAACAGATTTAATTCGTATTTAACTATCAAAAATTAACATTTGTTCAATATAATAATTGTGTGTATATTATAAATTAATTTAATAATAAAAAATTTATGCACATTTATTAAGATCTTTTAATCATCAAGATCAATTTTCTTTTTCTTTTCTATTAGTATATTGTACTACCCGTGTTCAGTCTTAGTCAATAAGAATTAAACAAAAGTAAAAATCAGAAAGGGATACTTTAAAATCAAGTAGGAACTAGAAATAGGACGATATCTAATCGATTTGGGTCCCATAAATTAGTAATTGTTTTCACTGTTATTCACGTGTTATGGATTTAACTATAATTCCATCAAAGTAGTTATTATGATTAACTTTAACTCTTATACGTTAGAACAGTTTAGTAAATTTTTTTTATATATCTATTTTGTTGTAGTGCTATAGCGAAGAATATCGTATATTAGTATCATAATTGCTATAGTCACAAAAACGTTTCTCTCTATACATGTTTGCGCGTTTAAAAGTTAATTAGAACTTATTAGCTATTTTACAATATACGAGGAATGTATAGAAAATTATAGATTCAAAGTTTAGTAACTGATCGTTAAATACAAATTATGATACGAATCGCGAATGTATTATCGTCGCGTCTGTGAAGATTTTATATTAATTTTTTTATATTAACACTCTCTCTCCCTTCGTAACTTATATATATATAAAACATAATCTGATCTTGATTTAAGCGTATGCATCGCGCGATTCATATCGTGCGTCACTCTATAAACAAATATTCTTTCTTCATATTAAGCTATTTGTGATACCTCATTTTCAAGAAGCACCTGCTTAAAAAAATGCACTCCTTTTTTCCTCTTGAGCTTTGCGATTGATATTAATTGTCAACGATTTGTCATGGCAGTATAGTAAATGGCAGCTTGTTAAACGAGTTTCAACTCGTCCGAATATTGAGATAAACATCGGAGCGCCGGTTCATAGATTGACCATTGAGATTCGTTATAAATTAACGGTTTTACAGTACACATGCACACACACTTATGTACATCTGTGTGATGTGATATTCTTGTAGGCAATAATAAGTCCTCTTCCAAGAAAAAAAAAAAATTATAAAATAATATCCATTCAATCGCTCGAGGTCGATGGTTTACTCTCTAGCGTCTGCTCAAAAAGATAAAGTGCTCTATGAAGAAATTCATACTGTTCAGCTGTTTGCACCATTCCTCCTCTGTCATATCTAAAATATTGAAGAATATTCGTATGTTCATAAAATCCATCAAGTATTTTGTATCTAAACAAGGTGTCTACTCTAATCTTGTAAAAAATTTCCTGAGAATCCCCCGATCTTCCAGGTATTTTTGTTTAAAATTCCAGGTAAAATAAGAAAATTTGTAGATGCAACTTTTTAAAATAAGTTTCTTTATTGTATGCACTTTCTAATGTTTTCTATTCATATGATTATAAAGAAAGTTACCAAGAATACAGTTTTTCTAGCATTTAATATTGATTTATTAATTGTAAAATTAGTTTGGACAATAACAAAGTGCAATATATAACTATATCTAAACGCTAAAGATATATGTAAAAATATAAAATAAAAATATAAAAAAAAATAATTGATTATAAACGTCTTAAGGAGTACTAATTTATTTAAATATTATTAAAAAATTTTCTATGAAATTTACATAAGACCTTGATACTAAAAAGATATCGTCAATAAAATGATCAAACACAATTTTTGAAAAAATTCCCTGAGGCTCTAAAATTCAATAAGAATTCCTGGATTTTTCAAGATTAAAAAAAAATCCCTGACAATCCCCGGTTTTCCAGGGAGTAGACACCCTGTCTAAAGCTTATTAGCCTTACCTCATTTGGCATAGAATACCCAACACGTCGACATTTCCATCTCTCACGAGTTGGATCATTCCTATCGCTAACGCTATAAAACAGCCGGTTCGTCCTATACCGGCGCTACAGTGAACGACCACTGGCCCTGGTAAAGAGTTTACTTCTGCAGCCATGCTGACGAGCGCATCTGCAGTTTGAGGTACGGCATGGTCCGGCCATGAATCGTACCTATTGATATATTTTAAAGTTTAATATATATAATAGGGAAAATTAATATAATTCGACCCAACTAGCAAATAACTTACACGGGCGAAGTTGGAAGAATATTTTTAGGGAGACGTATCTCTTGGTTCGAGATTACAAGATTCCCCTGATTATATTTCAACCATACCGTGAATAAACTTTTCGGACCTATATTTTTCTCGCCTATTTATTCACGGTATGGTTGAAATATAATCAGGGGAATCTTGTAATCTCGAACCAAGAGATACGTCTCCCTAAAAATATTCTTCCAACTTCGCCCGTGTAAGTTATTTGCTAGTTGGGTCGAATTATATTAATTTTCCCTATTAGAATTTATTTACTAGCGACAGAAAATTATTAATTAGTTAATTTAATATATATGTAAAATTTTCAATGGGAAACGAGCTATAGTCTTCGATTCTTATTATAATTTCTCATTACAGTAGCTTCCGCTTAAATATCGCCTGATCGATTATTACTAGTGACATGTAAATGAATTTATCTTCCAAAAACTATCCCATAACCATGTCAGCAATTTCTGTTTCTTACAATCAAATGAACGTGAAGATAAACTCAAGGCTCGTCCGAGCGTTGGAGAGATAGAGGCCGAGAAGTTCAATAATTTAAGCGAAAACTAGAGTATTTGGAAATAAATAATCTGATAATGATAATTATACCAGTAATGCTGCAAATGCCTCCGTTCTCCTTCATGTCTGATTTCTATAGTTCTGATGGTATATCCGTTCTTCATATCGATATAGTTAACGATAACGGTGAAAGGTCCAGCTTGTATACGGCTGTTTACGTCGAAGGGGAAATATGCGTCACACTTGGCTTTAGACGCTTCATGCAATCTAGTTATCATGACAATTACAGGAACTTTTTCTGCCCAGATCATTCTCCAGAAATCCGCTATCGTGTGAGCTAATGGTCCCTGTGTCGCGATATATCTACCGTCTTCGCCGTCGTATCCCTAAAATTTATTTGATCTATTAGTAACCTTTAATTCGCGCAACTTGATAATAAAAGAATGCTTATGTATATGTATATATCAAAGAGAAGTTTTCAAGTTTTTACATGTGTATCAATCTAATACATATATATATTTTATAGACATAATATAATATCTATAGATATTTTTATAGATATTTACTTCTTTTTTGCAAGAATTTCTTTTTCCATTTGTATGTTTCTATTTTTTTGTTATATAGTTACCGAAGATGGCTCGAAGTGGGATCAAAACGTTTAATTTTAAACTAATAAACAGTGCCTAAAATTATTTAGGAGCTTGTTTACTCGCGTCTTTATCCTGCGTTTGACTCTTATTAGCCTTTTTTATACCTATATTGACTAATACATATAATTTTACTATTTTACATACACGGATGTAGTTAGCGTTTATGTAGCCGGCAAGAGGATCATCGGAGAAACCAGGTAGAATCACTCTTGATTGCGGATTGGGCAAAACGGAGCAGTATCGATTTTTCACTCCTGAACCGCAAACATCCACCTTCTCCGGGAGATTCAATGGCACCTCCCAAAATTCTTTGTACAACGTTGCTGGATCGTTAACGGCTCTCTTCAGTTGAGCTCTCGACAATACATTTCCTGCGCTTAATAAAAATTCTTCCGCCGTACATTCTCGAGTGGGAGTAACCATATGTGGTGGACTTTCAGGAGCTGGTGCTAATTCTATGGTTAAACTCGTGCTCGAACCACGTCGTTCCAACAGTCCTTTCGCTTTTATACGTATCGCTTCCGGTCTACGTTCAGGTGTCGCGACGGACATTACCTGTTAATGTAAAAAAAACAAAAAAAAAACATGGGAGTATTCCTACCACAATATAATTTGATACATATTAAAATTATATCAGTAGATTTATTACCTCTGGTAAACCTGATGCTTGAAGAACTGGTTGTATCGAGTGTGCAGATGTAGATTGCTTTGCAAACACTTCGTGAACCCATTTGGCTTCCACAGATCCTTTCGTGTCTTTACTCAACTTGTCTGACTGGCAAATGGCACCTTCCTCTACTAAACCGTGCCGATCACCATCTTCAGTATCTTTTTCACGCGACATTTGTTTCCGCAGCCATAACAAGATCTATTGAAAAAAAAAAGTGCTTATTATTGTATGATTATAAACAATCCAATAATGTAAATAAATCTCTCCTAGATTTATAAGCTTTTAAAATAATTATTTGTTTTTGAAGAAAAAAATATATGTCTTTCTATATAATTGTTTCTTGTAATACACAAGGAAATATGTATGATGTGTGCTTACTAGAAATGTAAAAAGAATAGTGCCTGTGATGACGAAAAGCGTCACAAAGAAAGGCAGTTGCCAATCTAGCCATGATAGAACAATCCTGGAATGTACTCCCTTGTCTGTTTGACTACTGAGCTGAGCCGCTTGGAGATCCATTCCAGCATCATCCAGTCCAGTCATGGACTGCCGGATCCTGCATTTAAAATATTTTGAGATAAAAAACAATACATCTTATAATATATTTCATGAAATAGTATCCGTATAAGATTATTGTTGATATATTGTGAATTCTTATACAACACCTAAGCATTACCTGTGATGAGATCTCGCAGGCATTCCCTTTGTAAATGGCAATAAGGAAATTGGCACTACCGTATTCTTATGCCACTTCTGTTCACTGATGAAATAAAATTTTTCGACAGGATTTATATTATCGCTGTTGTTGATTGTTACATCATAATAATTTACATCATTTGCGTAATGATGAGTCAAGGAAATACTCGTACCATCTATAATAAAAATAATAATATTACGCACACAGAATATATACACATCATATATTACAAATTTTACAACATATATTAGAAATATTGAAGTGTTGCGAATATTTCTTTATAATTATATACAAGATCTCTCTGTATACTGTATACTTTGAGCGAAATGGTAAGAAATGACATATAGATATTTCCTAAACAGTCTCTATCTCCTGAAGAAAAAAGTTGCGTAAGCACACATTTTCGTGATTCAGCAAGATATAAGGAAAAAGAGATGTCCCATTCTATCGTCCAACAGGAAACAGTAAACAAACTAATTAAATCTAATGAACTAGACAAGAGGGAAATTGTAAAGGGGGAGACATGGATACAGATAAATTTAACAGATGAAAACGAGGATATAGGGATATAAGACAGAATCGCGTTGATTTGTTATTTGTCAGCCATGATCAGCAGTACACATATGTACGTATAAATGTATGCATGTACGTATACATATATACATGACACGCACATCCTAAACAGCACTACATATCTCCAAGTCGGAGCATCGCAAATAAATCACATCCTGTTTTCTAGTTGATGCGATAACAGAATAGCGGATATGCGGAGTGTATGTGTGTATGTATGTGTGTATGATGTGTGTGTGTATGCATGTGTGTATGTATGATGTGTGTGTGTGTGTGTGTGTGTGTGTGTATGTGTGTGTGGGTGGGCGCGCGCGCGCAAGGAAGATAGGATTATTTTCTGCGCTTGTTTGATCGATACCTTTCGTCAACAGCATATACGCCAATATCGCGAGCACCATATGATTGATGTGCGATCCACGAGCTTGGTGAGTCGGAGGTACCGACCGCGTGCACGACGATACGGCCATATTGCGATATAGAATCGAAATCGAATCTGACGTTCGCGCAAACTCCTTGCGAAAACTGCCTAAAGAGACGTTTCGCGTTTCGCCACGCTCTTCATGCGCCTTGACCTGGGCTTTGGTTCTATTCATAGTATTAGCAACCGGCTCTCTCGCGCTCTTCCACTCTGGCGCGTGTATAGTACGCGGGAGTAAACGCGCGGCCAATCGGGATGGCGCTAGCGCCGCCGGCCCATCGGCGCCGACCAATCGCGGCGCGCGTGTAAAAGCGTTATTCGGCGGGTGGGGGTAAGCGTGAATGGGAGCGCAGCACGTGCGATTAATGCGACGGCGTCAATCGGATCGACATTTCACGTTTATCCGATACGCCAAGTCAATGCAGCGAGAAGCATTTGTTCTCCGGTGACAATGGATTCTGTATGAACGCTATATGCTTTCCATCGATGTATAATGGAAAGAAGTGAGGAGTCATTGTCTTGTGTCGTTTGAATTGGCGTCATTGACGTCATTACCGTCACGCGGAATGAATTGA
Source organism: Lasius platythorax (assembly GCA_963971435.1). Lineage (NCBI taxonomy): Eukaryota > Metazoa > Arthropoda > Insecta > Hymenoptera > Formicidae > Lasius > Lasius platythorax. The sequence goes on from OZ020540.1 coordinate 12,670,601, forward strand.
GTCTCTTTCCGGCTTGCGATAATTCAGGATGATTCATATTTTAATTTTCCATATTATCTCGAAAATTATAGTCGTTGGAGAAGATGTTTTAGATTTCAAGATTTTGCACTCTATTTCGGAAAGTATAAATAATATGTATAGATAATATACAGGGTGTCCCAGACTTATCGTATCACCCGTTAATGACAGATTCCTGAGATTATTTGGAGACGATTTTTCCTCAACGAAAATGTCGAGGCACCAATAATTTTCAAGCTTTAAGTGATTGAAAATGAAGGGCTTTTTGCAAACTAAGCTTTATGGAATTAAAATATTAATAAAACTACATCTTCAGTGCTAATTTCAGGTCGAGTTTAATTTAATAGAATTTTAATTTAAGGCTTAGTTACAAAAAGATATATGATGGCAAAAATTGGAAGCTTGCAAAAAATGATGACCTCCTTCGACATTTTCATTGAGGAAAAATCGTCTCCAAATAACCTCAGGAATCTGTCATTAACGGGTGATACGGTAAGTCTGAGACACCCTGTATATGTATTTGTTCTAAATAGAACTATTTATGAGATTTGAAAGTCATCATTATTTTTTTTTTCTTAAGAAAAATATTATATACATGTATGTTTTTCTTTTAGAGTTATAGCTTATAAAATTTTCATATTATAGTTATTTTTTGAAGTTTGTGGTTTTGATTGACACACATATACACCCACATATTATAAATTATAAATTGTGAGTCAATTTGCCCGTGCATATAAAACTATAAAATTATAAAAGAATATATGATTCAAATATCTCAGATTTTATTTATTAAAAGATAGGCATGGTTTTTTCTTTTTTCTTTGTTTCAAAAACATATTTTTATTTACAGAACACAGAGTTATATTGTTTATATTAAGATGTCTTGTTTCTTGAAAAAAGCTCTTTCTCTCTCTCTCTCTCTCTCTCTCTCTCTCTCTCTCTCTCTTTCTCTTTCTTTTTCTTTCTTTGTGTGTATGTATGTGGCATGTGTAATTTTAATTTAATTTTTTTAAAACAACCATTAGTTTTCAAGATAATCTCTTGGAAAGATTAAATGATATGTTATAATATTAATAAGCTTCGTAAGAAAGAGAGAGAGAGAGGGAGGGAGCAAGAGAAGGAGCGAAAAAAAGAGAGAGAATGACAGAAAGAAACAAATTATTATAAAATAAAGTAATATTATGTAACAAAATAGCGTATCTTTTTAGCGCATCAATTTATTCAGTCAAAATTTTTTATATTCTTTATTCTTTCAAAAAATAGCGAATTTTTTCTTGAAAACCCGAGAAAAAAGTCCATATATAACTAAACATAAATATATATAATTACATACAAAATATGTCCATATGTTTTTTTTTCTCTTATATAATCTCTGTACGTATGTATAGGAAACATAATATGAAGAATAATTGACAAATAATTAGAACAATTTTTACATTTTCTTTTTATATAATAAGTAAAATTTGAGAAAGTGAAACAAAATTATCCATATATAATAATCGTATAAATTTATATAATAATTATATATGAGAGAACAATTTTTTTCACTTCTTCAAATTTTATTTTTCCTAAAAAATCAATACAAATTATTCTTCTAATTATATTTCAATTATTTTTTTATTATTTTTTCTATATATACGAACAGAGATTATTCAAGAAAAAGAAAACATATGTGAACATATTTTATATATAATTATATATATTTATATTTGATTATATATGGACTTTTCTTTTTCGGGACAAATCGTAGCTTTCTCGCTTTCTATTATCTAAATAAGTTTACTTTCATTATAACATAATTTTTAAAGCTGATATATATCGGCATTTTAATTTCGTCGTTGATCTCAACCATACAAATAACCGCGACATTCATGAATATCTTCGCAGGCATTTTACGCGCCTATGTAATTCTCAAGAATATACCGATGATTCATGAAACCGGATATACGTATTTGCCGTTCACGGTCGCTTAAACATCACATTCATTTCGCTACAAATCACACTATTTGCATTTTACTTTTATATCTCTCTTTCTACATCTTTTTAGTGCTATTTCGTAATGAAGTTATAGACAAAGTAATAAAAAGATTGTTGGCATTCTCTTAGACGATTGATATTTCTCTAATGATTCGGTCATTTTTTTTTAAACAGAAAACTTTTTGTTTAAAATTAATAAAAATAAATTAATAAAAAAACTGTGTGTGTTTTATAGCAAAGCTAAAACGAAAAAGATTAAAGAAAAAAATGGCTAAATTACTTTATTTGAAACTCACGCGTATGTGTGTGTGATTCTTTTTGTATGACGCAAATACTTTCTGACAATGAGAATATTCAAGCAACATTCAACATCTCTCCGATAACGTGTTCCAAAACGATAAAAAAGCCCCACGAATATTGAAGCAATCGTCACCCCGACTGACTTGTTAGTTTCCACATTCATTCTTCCACAAACTGCTTAAGAGCTTTTTTAGGATACGCGCCCGTATCCAGAAATATACGCACTCGTGTAAAATCGCGTTAAGATAATTGATCGAAGAAAGGAAATTCAAATGTGGTTACTGACGATTAAAGTTTAAGATAACCTACTTCTCTCTCTCTCCCCCCCCCCCCTCTCTCTCTCTCTCACTCACTCTCACTCTCACTCTCTCTCTTTCTGTGTCTTTCGTCTCTATCATTTTCCTTTATATAAAATTTCTTAAAAATAAAAATTTTTTCGTATTAATAAAAGTTTCAATATCTCAACGATATAATAAAATTCGAATAATTGAAGAAAATATATGAATAATTGAAGAAGATATATGTATGAATAATTGAAAAAAACATATATACGTACAATTAGATATATATACATATCCTTAACGAAAAGTCTCTTTGCTTGAATATACGTTCACACATTTTAGTCACGCGTAATTATGTACATAAAAACTACGCTTCTCTCTCTCTCTCTCTCTCTCTCTCTCTCTCTCTCTCTCTCTCTCTCTCTCTCTCTCTCTCTCTCTGTCGAATCGATTTTTAGGTTTCAGAATTCACATAGTCTTCTTGTAATATGTGTCACAAGAAATTAAGCCTAGAATTAGCTTATTACATCTACAATCGTATAATTGAATAGGATATTGTTCAATGGGAAATATCGAGAGAGACTATAGGTCTCTAATGATTGTAAATTATAGAATCAGTATAATTATCGGTGAATTATTCGATATTCATATCGATCTCCATTTAAATCAATTTATAAAAAATTCTATTTAATAAACTAATTTAATTCTATTTTCAAATTTATTTCAAATTCATATCGCAAGATTTACATAGAAAATGTGAAAATTTATACCTGCTTTTATTTTCGATGCACGAATCATTTGACTACTTACGAGAAAATTTTCGAAATTAATCTTCGATATAGTGTGTGCATAATGATTTTTATATACAAGCTTTTTTATACTAGATAATAGATTTTTATTAAAATGCTCTTAGACGATCGAAAGATTGTGTTTCGTTTATATTGGCAGTATGTCTATATATATATACAATATACATATATATGAATGATTTTTTAGTATACTGTCAATACTGGCAGTCTATATCGGGGAATATAACACAGATAATAATACTGAGAAATAATACACTCGCATTTTCCTTGGTTGTATACCTTGTCGAGGCGAGGACGCAAGCGGGGAGACGATCCTTTCCCTCTTCTCGGGATGTTCTGTCACGTGTTGTTAAGACGTCGTTGTCGCGATCGCCGGCATCACCCAGCGCACATTGACACCGGGGTGGATGACAAGAACATAGCTCTGCAGATGAATCGCACGGCCGCGTCAGTACGGACACGCGTCGGACGCATCTGAATGGCGTCTGAACGGATTGCAAAAGTCGACTGCATTCACCTCTTTCACACACACACACACACGGCTGTGCGAAGGGGCGGCAGGGGGTGAAGTGCATACAGAGCAGACGCGCGCATTCGTGACACGGATACGATCCAACCGACCCACCCTCTTCCTCAGATAGCCTCGCTTTATCGCCTGCATACCGTACCGTACGCGATATACGTAGTGATGGGATCAAGTTCAATATGTACTTAAAAATCCGATTCGAATCCAATAATCAAGTTTCATTTTCTAGGACTCGAATAATACTCATAAGAAATAATACTTCATATATTGTACTTGCGAAGTAATCGAATTTAGAACAGTTGTATTCGAATTTTAAATTGAGTACCAGCAAGATTCGAAATAGTACTTAAAAAAAATCGAATTTTTTTACAAGTAGTACTCTAATTCTAAAATAAACAAATCTATTTATAATACTTGCTACACATCCACACACGCGCGCATGCACACTTCTTATCCCCATTCAAACATCCATTCACCTACTCCCACAATTTCTCATATAAGTACTCATAAAAGATTCGAACATACTTGATCAAGGTTTGAATGTACTTGGAAGTACTGCTCTTATTTTTCGAGGTACTTATAGAGAGTTCGAACTTGTCTCGTTCGGGTTCGAGTCTACTTGAAAGTACTGTTTTTTTTTCTTTTTCTATGTAATCATAGAGAGTTCGAAACCCATGCAAGCAAATTCGAAACCTACTTGTAAGATACTTAATCCCATCACTAGCGATAAGGTTTTTGCCAAGAAAGAGCTTTTATACTCGCTGGAACTGTTGGGGGCATCCGTTGAATCTCCGAAATTATTCAAAGTACAAAATTATGCGACATTGAGATGATCTCGTCTGGGAGGAAAACAGAAATTTCTAAATGGAATTTAAAATTTTGTGGTTTAAGAGTATATAAGTTGGTATTTCGAAAATATATGAATCTTCTCGCGACTTTGTGGAGATGGGGGAGAAAAATATTCTATTCGCGTGTTTCCCAACGTTAATACGTCTCTCTCTTTCGATTTTTTACCGTTCCATCAACGAATTCTTATTCAACAGTAATTAAATGTATCATGAATGAATATAAAATATTTAAAATTTATTTATTATTATAATAGATCAAAGTACATGTTTCTTTTTTTTATATTAAAATAATGCCCGTTATCACGGGCATATCATTTATTCTTTTTTCTTACACACGAACATACGCCGAGTGATATTTTTATTCTTTTTTTTCTCTGTTTCTACTTTTACATCATATTCGTCGCTTTTTGATTATATTTTATCTCACACCTCTATTTTTCTTCAAACGCCCGTCGAATAGCGATTGGAAAAAAAGAGAGGCAGCAAAAAGAGACAGAGAAAGTGTAAGGGTAGGTAAGAACAGAAAGAGGGGGGGAACGTTGAATGAGAACTTCGAGGTCGACAAGAGGGTGTAGAGAGAGGGGTGAAGAGGTGAGGAGGAAGAGGGGGGGGGGGGACAAACCGGCCTTTACCGCTCGGGAAGGGTGAAGAAAGGAGATAGAATGTAGGTTAGTCTCGTCGGCGAACAGCGTCCCCAATCGATACCCACACAACAAACTTTTATGCTTTTTCCCCCCCGTCAATTTTTCTCTTCTTATTACATTTAACTAGCGAAATTAACGTAATTTTACAAAAAAACTAAGCGAAAGAAGAAAAGAGGCACGATTTTTTTATTGTATTTTTTGTGGTATGCGTACTGCGACCGATGAACATTATTTGAATGACTAATAACGTGCGCGGATCGCGATTTATGATAGTGATACATTCTTTACAGCAGGGTATGTTTTAACATTTAACGAAACATGACATTGATTTTTTAAAGACGTGTCTAATATAAATTTATGAAAAACATAGTAAATAATCATTTTCATTTATGTGTAATATAATAAAATTTATTTCTTAAAAATATATTATTAAAAACAATTATATTAAATATAAAATATATTTATATTATTACATTAATTTTTTTAAATATTTATTTTATTTTGTCTTCATTTTAATAATAGATACTACTTTCGACGCTTCTTCTATTCCTAGCCTATTGCGTACTTTACTGTGAACTAAGCCGAATATAATATATATATATATATATATATATACTCTTAAAATTATTACACATACAGAAAGGAAAGTATATTAGACTATATAATGTATATATAAATAGAAAAATATTCTATTTGGATATATAGAATATAATGTGTATCTGTATATATAGTGTGTATTATACTATTAAATAATATATTATGTATAAAATATAATATGTAGAATATATAATGTATATTTTGTATGTTATATTATGTTTTAAACATGTTTTAAAAATATATTTTTTGTTTTAAACATGATTCTTTTTAACGGTATTTAAATCTCGCGTATTAAAAACGTGTTTTAAACAAAAAAAGTTTTCTTTTTTAAACATGTTTTTTACTCATCCTGCATTATAGATCTTAATCAAGCAAGTATTTTACAACAATGCGGAAAATAATTTTAAACATGTCAAGAGTAATTCACATCCGCAAGTTTTTTGGAATTGTTCTGTGACTTTACTTTGTCACATTTTGATTGTTAGATATGTGTATATGGACATATATCATTAGTGCATTAATTAATGTCTGTTAAATACACACAAATGATGTAGTTTTCGATGATAAGTATACAGGATGTCCCAAAACCACCGGATGTTCTTTTAATAATAGATTCTCTGACGAAAGGAGATAATGTTTCCTTCGGCGAAAATATCAAGAGTCATCAATAATTTCCGAATTATAAATGATTAGAAGAAGGGGCTTCTCTCAAAGGGCTTCAAAAAAGAACTTTACAAACTAAACTTTGTGGAATTAAAAAGTTAAAAATTACAACCAAACTATATTCTATTAATTTAGTTAATTTCAAGTACAATCTTTAATAGAATTTTAATTCGAGATTTGGTAACAAAGATATATAATGGAAAAAATTGAAATTTTAGAAAAAATAAGATGAGTTCTCAAATTGGCCAAATAATCTACTAAAAGGATATCTGTGATAGGTTTGGACCTATATACATATGTATGAGATGTCTCTGGAAATAATCCTTCTGTAACAAAAAATAGTTAGATATACATATTGATTGTATTTGAACATTGATTCGGTAGAAATCTTAATTCATCTCTTCCGTTTTTTAATATTTGTATTATTGACAATTTTGCGATACATTTGCTTGCGATATAGCGAGTAATATAATTGTTCGTAGCAGCTTATCTGATTGTATAAAAGAAGAAAAGAATAAAATTCCTTTTTAATAACCAACACATATCTGTTTCCGATTAGATATGCAACAGATCAGCCTTATGTGTGAAGAGATCTCTTTATAAAAGTTATATTTTATATACCAAAAAAATCATACAGGTATATCTTAATGTCTATATGTTTATTATCTCTGTATGTTACATAAAACACTCATTTAATATGGAGAAAAATGAAACGTCAAGACATCTAGAAGGCAGAATTTTCCAGATGTTTAGATTCTTTCTAGATTATTCTATTTCGCTGAAGAGAATAGATGTATTTTGTTACAGATCAGTATGTTGAAAGATCGTAAATAGCTACATCATATCCGATTTCCGGTAGTCGGTTTGTAGAAAACAGATAATGTTTCGCAACGTACATCTTATATAAATGAGATAATCAATGATTAACTAGAAAAACTTAAAATACATACATGTAAAATAAGCAGGAAGGAAGTCATCTACAAGTGCTTCAATTTACATACATCTAACGTATTTTTAATATACACAAACATCATACTTCATACTTCATCATACTTCAAATACTTTCGTTTTCTCAGTACATTCATGAACCTTAGTATCGTATTAACATTATTGTATCACAATAATATTGGAATACGCTATACAGGATATCTTATTTTAAAATACTCAAATCTAGAAAACTATAAGAGTTACGCAAAAAAAAATCTTTCAAAAAAGTTTTAGGATTTTGAAAGCGATAGAACGTAGTGACTTGAACATATATAATAAAACAATGACGATTTTCAATGTAATTTTGAGATCAACTTGATTTTTTAGAAAAATAGTAATTTTATCAATAAATTAATATTCTATTCCTCAAATACTACAACTTTTATTTAAAACATTTTTTGACGTTTATTAGTTCATAGAAAACTAAAATTTACAAAAAAATGTTTCAAAAAAATTTTAGAATTTTGAAAGCCATAGAACGTAGTGTGACCTTGAACATATATAATAACAATAACGATTTTCAATGTCATTTTAAGATCAACTTGATTTTTCAAAAAAAATAGCAATTTTTTAAATAGATTAATATTCCTCAAACACTATAACTTTTGTTTAAAACATTTTTTGACGTTTATTAGTTTAAAAATTGTTTATCAAATTTCTTCAATAATCCGTTCTTATTGTTAGCATTACCTAGGATCAATGTGGACGTGGCGGAAATTTGATTTCGTATGCGTATGTGTGCCACAAGTAGAGATAAGGACCTTGAGGCACGTCACTACTTCAGCGATCCTATTCTATGTTGTCTTGTTGAGTGAGACGAAGAGGGATCTGAAAAGAATAGACGCTATTGTTGAAGCCTCATCGCTAGGAGAACGATAAAAGTGACGTAAATTTTAGATTTTCCCATTATTTTCATCAATTTTCGATTCTAGTTTTCGATTAATTTTCTTAAATTTCTTTTCAATTTACTATTATTTGATTAAGAATTATCTTAAACCAGGCACGAGTGGGGCCATATATAGGCTTTCGTATACGACTCAAATGACTTTGGACGTCTCTGGTATAAATTTTTCTTACTACTTTTTATAATTGGCTTTTCCATAATGGCGTTTGCATAATGCCATATTATTCGCCTAATGAAATTGTCATTCTTCTGTAATCCTTGAAAAATGCCGACGCAATTACACAACGGCAGCATTATTGTATCGCATTCCGCTGCGGTAACATCCTGTGCTCCATGGGTGATTTAAAGAATTAAGAGAGGAGTTGGTCGTGGAAATTTGCGTCGACAAAGAGCTCGTCGGAAATATGAATCACATTAATCATACGAATGCCCATTCTAACATTGCAGTTCTAACAATAGTTCATACAGGTAATTCTCGCATCAATCTTAGAGAGAATCCAACGTAATTTGGAGATCCCTAAATTGATCGCACACAGGGTTTTGAATTTAGCTCGATATTATCCATATCATGTGACGCTGACTCAAGCGTTATCCGAACAATAGAGAGATTGAATAACATTTTGCAATTAGATTTTGAGAAAGATTTCGAGATCCAATATGATTCTTTTTCAATTTAATTCTCTTCAGTGACAAAGTAACTTTCCATAACAGTGAAATATTGAATCGTCATAATTGCCATTACATTGATACGTTAAAACATTTTCGACCGCTGAGTTTAAATTATGTATTTAGGTGAATAGTGCTAATTTTGAAAAAACATTTTTTGAACTAAACAATAATCGATTTTTTTACTTTTAAAATGACTCATTTTTATTATCGCAAAAACACGTACGCGCGCACGTTTGTACACTCACTCCGGAAGAGAAGGTTTGGAATCAGAAAATATGAAAAAAGTGACGAACGTCGGAGTTTTTATCTCTACTTGTAACATATAGACACACACACACCACACACACACACACACACACACACACACACACACACACACACACACACACACACACACACACACACACACACACACACACACACACACACACACACGCACACAAGATCAGATCTGTCACGATTAGTCGTTGATTTGACGTTGAGAGAACAGTCTATTACAGAACAGTTTTTGGTAAATAATTTTTAAACTAATAAGCGAATGAAAAAATGTTTTAAACAAAAGTTATAGTGTTTAAAGAGTAGAATGTTAATCTATTAAAAAATATATAAATTGCTACTTAAAAAATTAATTAGACCTTAAATTATTGAAAATCGTTATCTATGGAATATTCAAGGTCACTACGTTATGTCGCCTTCAAAATCCTAAAACTCTTTTTTGAAACATTTGTTTTGTATAATTCTTAGTTTTCTAGATATGTGACTATTACTTTACAAGTGGGACATCCTGTATAGAATATTTCATTCTTTTTAACGCGCATTAATTTTTAACGGCAAATTCTTGGATTAATTTAGAACCAGTCTTTTTGTAACAAAAATGTCGAGAGAGATAATTTATCACAAAACTTTTCAATTTTTAGCCTCATATAATTTTGTGACGCTGAAAGGCAAATTAAAATTTGATTGAAGCAAACTTTATTTAAAATTAGCTCAAGAATAATGTCATTTGTTTCTTGAAATTTCTTTTGTTTGCGAATAGATCCTTTTTCTCTCTCTTTCTCACTTTTATAATTCTTACACTTATAATTCGAAAATTATTTATATTTTGACATATTTCGCCGAGAAAAAATAATTTCCAAAGAATCTGTTATTCAAGTCATCCGGTCTCTTTTTGAAATACTCCGTATCTTATTTCTTTTAAATAGAAGTCATAGAATAAAACTGTCAGAAGTCATGGAATATAAAAATCTATATAACAAAAAAATGGATTCCTTACATTATATATCATCATGACCCTCGTACAGAATAGTGAAGAGAAACAAGTGCGAAACGCGAGCGCGGATCTTTTGCTGAATAAAGAGAAACGTCAAAGCGCCGCGCATACGCAATGCGAAATCTAACCTTCAATGGATTGCCGACCCATTCGCATCCGCTCGCGGGGATAGAGCTCTTTCATTGAACACATAGCTCGCGACCTCTTTCCCTTTCCGTTCATGCGTCTGTCCCTTTTTTTTACCTTTTTCCGCCCCATCTTTTCTCGATCGCTCTTTTTTTGTTTTTAGACGCGATTTAGCGCAGCTGATTCGTTATTGCTCAAAGGACCGAGGATTCTGATATTCATTCGCTTCGTAGATTGTTATTAACGTATTTATCAAGATATTGATCGAGTCGCGGTTTTTCAATGAACTGTACTGCCGTCGCTAATGGCAATACAAGGGACAAGGTGACCCGGACTCGTCCACGACGACCTACTTTTGAGGCTGTGACGTCGAACGGTCCATTCACCTTGCAGCTCGTTCAGAAACCAAAGCACGTGCCATCATTGGCTACCTACAAATACACAAGGGAGCGATTTGTATAGAAAATAGCTACTCTTTATACACCGAACGCCATAAAATATTCAATCTTGAGCATACTTATGCTATTCTATATTGTGTTTATTCTATTGTTCAGCACTTGAGGAAAAGAAAGATAATAAAACGCAAACATTTAAGTACTTCGCTATACACTATTATATTATTCTGCTCATACTGTTCCATTTAAATGTCAATCCGTGGGTCGTTATAGCTTTGATGATTTTTCTTAGACCGTGGGAAAAATGCGTCGAAGTGATGAATTAGATCTTTGCCTCTTGAATGACTCTCTTGTCTAGAAAAGACATTGCAAGAAGCGAAATTTTAAGCGCTAATGGTAAGCAATATATTTTCTCGAAATCTAATTTTTAAGTCATGACGATGGAGCAGAGTATCCCTCAGATATGTACGTATGGATCCTAAACTGATTTGTCGGAATACTTGATTCCGTAGCGAACTTTAAACATTGTATATAAAGACATGCGAACTGATATATTGTGTAATCCAACATTCGATTGACGTTAACATATTCAGAATTTCAGAATAATTGATACTACCTTTTACATGTATTGTGTGAGTCAATCAACGAGATTCTATCTCTTCTAGAGTTAAAAATCTTTTTCTACGAAAAGATCAGGATGGAGGGGTAGCTTGTCCCATTGACCCAGTTTATCCCCGGGGGTTGAATGAACGACGTTGAACGCCAGATGACGTCATTCTCGACCCCATTTCCGGTCTCCCCAGTGCAACCAGTTATCCAGCTTCGTGTCCCGTTGACCCGAAATTTCTCATGAATTGAAGGACATTCGTTCATAACGAGTCGATCTGCCATGCATGAATGAATTCTCCGCTTCTGCATCACTATTACGTTGAGGTAAGAAAAAAATAAGCTCACGTTTAAGGACGTGATTCGATGTCTTTTATATTGAAAGTTTACGATATATTTTGCTTCGTGAATAAAGAAAAATATTAATTATCCAAACAAGATATTCATTTAAAGCATTTGGAGTTCTTAGGGACTTCTAGGCATGTTTCTTGGTTGGGAATAACGTGCTTTATCGAGAGTTAATAAATTATCAGCTCACTAGAACATTTATATCCTCTTTTGTCATTTATTAAGAAAGATATATTTCTCAATCTCGTTGAGATTGAAATCAGTGATTGAAATCTGAATTTCTTAAGACTTCCCACGTGACTTCTATAAATTTTTCACCGTCTTTCTTCCCTCTTTCTGAAAAAAGATCAGATATAATATGTAAGGGTAAAATGGCGATATTATGGAATATTATTTTTTATTTTTAATATCCTACACAAGTTTCCACAAATTTATTGTAATATCCACATCTCTACAATATTTCTGCGATATTTTACTGCAATTAGCAAGGTTACAACATTCCTATACGTAGGTAAAATGTCCTTCACTGTACGAGATAAAGTTAATTTTCAATGCTATGTGATTATGATTACAATGTACTATGTTTTTAAAAATTATTATATATTCCAGATGTATGATACTTTTCAGTATAACAACAGAAAAAAATCACATATATTAAAACATACATGATGTTCCAACTTAACTTGAGCTTAAATATCTCTTTTGCTGTTGATGATATACAGGAAAAGTTGCAAGGTTTAAATGAGAAATATAATGATAAAAAAAATATTTTTCAAGTTATTTTGAAGAACATTTTGAAATCAACAATATTTTTTAAATAAAACCATATATTATTATCACCTCAGTATTTTGATTAAAATTAAAACAAACACAATAATATATAATAACATGATTTTCGGATAATCTTAAATATAAAAATCAGCAAACGTATGATTTTTCAGATTTTAACTAATATTTATACACATATTTCTTCTTGTTTCAATTTCCAATATTTGTAATTAATATTTTTTTATCTATCATTTGATTTATAAACATTGATAATCTTCTGACTTCATTTACATTTGTCAGTTCAATTTAGAAGTTTGTTAAAAATTTATTTGGCGATATTGAAAGATTATATGATCTATATGGAACAATGATATATATATATATATATGTATATATGTATATACATATATATTAGAAGACAAAGATATAGATATGATTCTAATTTAGGATGAAAGAAAAAAAAATTATGTTTCTGTTATACGCAGAAAAATATCTTGAGAAAGAACTCATTCTTCTTACATTTTCGATCGAATAAATGAATTAATTTGCGAAATAGAAAACGTCATAAAATTATAATAGTCATAAATGGCTGTTTTAACTGCAATAGTAAATAATTTATAGACAACTGGTAAAAAAATAGAATATTATTATATTATTCCTAAGACAAATATATAGTGAATACTTTAACTTTATAAATTCCATTTATTCCTTATTTTTCTGCATTAAGAACTTTATAATACATGATTTTCAATATCGTTACTTTTTATCAAAGCGATACAAAGAAATGCAAATAAAGCAATACAAAAACTGTTTACTTTATAATATTTTTAAAAATCAAAAATTTCAATAACCTCAGCAGGATGTACGTCAGCGTTTATAGAGTGTAAATGTATGGTATAAAATATTTTTAAAGATCGTATCTCATACTGGACCATTTTTTATTACTTCAAATGCGTAAAATTACTTAGTTATAAGTAATAGTAGTTATGATACTTAGTTCAAAGTAATTGAAAATAAATAACAATACTCATACTTTATAATTCACGAAGTATTAAATAAAAAATTAATAATTAAACAAAAAGGCTCTGATATATAAATATAAACATTCAAGAAGGAAATGGACTAAATAAGAGAAAATTAGGCGCAACAAACTTGTCTTACAATCTTTTGACCTGAATTTTATATTTAAATGAAAAATTTTTGCAACGTTTGATCGGATGTATAAACCGATTATAAAGCTGGCTAATTCGTTTGCCAGATCTAACATGATTGGACTTTTTCCTATGAGAAACTTCAACCAGCAGTTTATGCCAATGATATTCGCATAACACCAGAAAAAAAAAACATAGAGAAAAAGGTAGTAATATGGACCACTTTTTTATTTTAATCATTTAATTTAAAGTGTAATTATTGCATCAATAATCATCAGTAGTGTTAGCAAATATATCTTTTATCGTGTATTAATGGTAATTAAGAAGAAAAATAAAACTGTTGAAAGAGAAAAATTTTTGTTAACACAAAACGTGAGTCTTGGAAAGCGGGGTGGTAATATAACAAAGTAAAAGCAAAAATCTGATTTTTTTGTTATTGATAATTAATATGAGCTTTTTATTATTAAAACAACATTTATATTGAATTCTTTTAAATTTAAAAGAAAAAATACAGCCATGCCAAAATTATTAGCCCTTAAATTTTTTTTATTTCTTAATATGTAGGTCAAAATAAATACAAATAAATAAATAAATAAACAAAAATACATAAATAAAAACATCGGTTTCGGCTAACTGTTTATGAACTTACATACTCGTAATTGTTTGAATGACATATCGAGAATATTTCATCTGTTTAGCAATATTAACTTGAAATAATCTTTGCGAATGTAATAATTTGATGTAATATAAAATTTGGTCTCGTTTATTCTCACAAGTTCAGGGCTAAGATGTTTTAGAGCTAATTTACTAGAACAAATGGAACTAGAACAATGGGATACACAGAATTAGAACAACGGAACAAATAGAACTATTTTATTGAACAACGGAACAAACATAACAAAGAAGATACAAAGTTTCTAAAAAGCGAGAAATACAATTTAGCATATGCTTCGCTAATTTAAAACTGACCATAATTAATGATATGAAAATAATACGTTTTATAAGCAATAAATTTCCTATGAAGGCATACATATATAGCTTTTAATTAGTTCCAAGAAATCATTGAAATAAAAAAAAAACTAATTCGTCATTTTTTAGAAATATGCTGATAAATAGGGTGCCTGATAATTTTGGACATGGTCTATTTTAAAAATAAAAATAAAAATAAAACAAATTTAAATTTTGACGGGCTAGAAAGAGTTAGACGCGGATGGTAATGCGTCAGTTGCAAGGAAAATTAATTTTTCATTGAAACTGATTAGTTGTGCACAGAACAAAAATTTTCCTTGGTGCGATGCCAAGTAATTAAATAAATCTCACAATTCGAGATTTTTATTTTAATAAACCCCTCTGACCTCCCTAAAGAGTAGTCGTCAGGCAAGTGAAAGAGGGTTCGATTTCCGATTCAGCGACTTCGCCCCGATATTTTTCTCGCCTACTCTTCTTTAGGGGTCTATTTTTATTTTTATTTCTAGCCCCTTTGAAATTTAAATTTGTATTTTACATTGAGAGCCTTACTAAATTCTTAGTTAAAAATAAAACAACTGCCTTTAAGAAATTAAGAAAAGTAGGCTCCATTCAAATTGTGTTGAAATCCTTTATAAACAAAAGTCGCAAATAAAAACATCAGGTTCACATCCACCGCGCAACACATGAGCCTATTCTTGGCACATCACACATTGAATTCAAAGTTCTCCAGATTTTGACTTTTTGAATGTCTTGCCAAAAATGTTCCATATTATCACCCAATGCTATTTTTCAAACGACCCAATGTATTTCAACATAGGAAAAATATTTCCAGATAACTAACTCTGCCATTTTCAAGTTTAATCTTATTACTGTCCAATAATATGTTAGATATAATATAACTACCACAGAGAGGTAATCCTCTTTTAATTAGAGATTTATCAATAAAGATAGGAAAAACATTTTTCAATCTTATCTTACGGAAAGTTTTGATGGTTAAAAAACAATACCTGTGATATTAACGCCAGTATATAATTACCCATAGATTCTTGCAGTAATTTCAGAAATAATGTCCATTTCATATTACTTATCACCCTGTTTCATATTTTCATCTTTTCCGCTTAGAACTGCGTGTACAAATATTAATCAAAAAAGCATAAGAAGAGTCTGAGAATCTTCCATTAACCGTTTACAAAAAGATATTTACATTAATATGGACATTATTTTAAACATTTAAATAAAAAAAAAATACGTTTTTTTTGCATTAATCTTATAGTCATAGTTGTTTCATTATTTCTATGCTATTCTTATTTATTTACTGAATTTTATGCTCGAGATCATCTAAAGAAAGATTATGTTGTTATATTTATCAAGTAATTATATTTATCTCGACTTCAACTTTAACATAATGATGATAAAAATATATGATTTCATGTACATAAAGTATTAGTGACCTTGAAATGTCCTTAAAAATGTATATCTTGGACATTTTTTCTTATTATTATATTTTCCGTTTCTTTTTTCTCTTTCAATTAGATATATTATAATTAGCAAGAAAGATATTTAGATATTTAAGATGCAAGTATCAAGTCAAATGGGATACCCTGTATATACGCATAATGCATATGCTAAATATAAAAAATATAACAGTATTTTATATTAGATATCTTAATTTATCGTATGTTTAGATAACCTTTGTTAATCAAACGACCATGTGCTTTATATGTATGTATATACAGGGTGTCCTAAAACTATCGTACTTCCTTTTAATGGCATATTCCTGAGGTTATTTGGAGACGATTTTTCCTCAACGAAAATGTTGAGGGAAATCATCATTTTTTGCAAGCTCCCAATTTTTGCCATCATATATCTTTGTAACTAAGCTTTAAATTAAAATTCTACTAAATTAAACTCGACCTGAAATTAACTGAAGAATGTAGTTTAGTTAATATTTTAATTCCATAAAGCTTAGTTTGCAAAAAGCCCTTCATTTTCAATCACTTAAAGCTCGAAAATTATTGGTGCCTTGACATTTTCGTTGAGGAAAAATCGTCTCCAAATAACCTCAGGAATCTCCCATTAAAGGTAGTTTTAGGACACCCTGTATATACATATATTCTAAAACAATTTTGTTTAAAAAAATCTGCAATTAAAAAAAAAAATTTAAAGTATTTTTCTTACGATATTTTTGTATATGAAGCTTTTTACATAATAAATATTTTATATATTATAATCTTTATTTATTATTTGTTAAATTAAAATGCCGATCGAATGTAAAAATATATAAATTATAATTGTAACATTTATTAGTTTATTATTAATCTCATCATTATTAGTTAACATTCTATTTTGTTAAAATCTCATCGTTCTCAAATAGCTGCATTCGTTTATAGAATCAAATTCTTACTACTCTTTTATATGTTACTTTGACGTTAATTTAAACTTTTGAATTTTGTGTTTCAAAATTTTTTTCTTATATTTTTGATATTTATCACGTTTGTTTTAATTGTATCCTACATATATCATAATATACAAAAGTACAGGTTATTTTGCTCTTGAACATTGATATTTACGTCTTCTACATACAAACAAGTCATAAAATATCTTTGCGTGACGTCAAGCTGACAATCTGTATCTTCAAATATGTACTTACTTCTTGCGCAACCATCAGATTTGATAATACATACTTTTATGTCGTGAACTTATAAATATCGGATGATAGCGACAGAATTTGTTAGTGTTCTCGATACGGTTTAAGAGGAATACGATGGAATATTTGAGCTTTGATCCTTCGACTAAGTCGCTTACTTTAAAAAAGCGAGGTATTCTTCCTAAACCGGCAGTAAATGAAGTACGAATTAAAATCGCTTATTCCGGAATCTGTGGGACGGATCTTCATATTTTGGAAGTATAATACCATTATAAATATACATCATTTTTTTCATTATCAAATAATTGTAAAATATAAAAAATTTGTAATAATTCTAAACGTATTATATGTATAATTGATACAGCAAAATTTCACATAAATGTAATATCATTATTATACATACTTTATATCTCTTTTTTTTATAAAGAATATATATAATTTTAAATTAATATAAAAGTATTTCGCATTATTGTATTTTGTGAGATATGGCAAGACGAATTTTATTTAAAAATTAGTATTTGAAAATTATATGAAAACATTTACAGCTATAAAATACAAATTTTCATGATAATAACTGTTCGTTTTGCTAATGCATTCGTTAATGCAGTTTTATTTGAAGTAATGTAATTTATGATAAAGAATTATTATTATTGCTTTTCGTAATCATGGCGGATACACATATATGAACTTCACGATTTTAACGCGCAATGCGTCTTTCAGGGTTCCTTTCCGTGTAAAGAGAATGGGCCTTTAACTCTTGGGCATGAGTTCGTAGGTACGATCGATGAGGTTGGATCGGAAGTAACCATATTTAAGGTCGGTCAACGAGTCGCCGTCGATCCTAACAGCGGATGCAACAAATGCGATCACTGTCACAATGCGAATTATCATTTTTGTAAACTCGGCGGTATAAATAATACGATAGGGATTTATAGGGACGGAGGATGGGCCACACACGCGCTTGTCCCGGAAACGCAGGTACAGTAATATATGTACTATACAAAATGTGTGTCTTCCAAAAAACCAGATGTTTTATAACGATAGATTCTTTGGTCAATCTGAAATCGATTTTCACTTAACAAAAATATCAAGAAAAAATATATGGAGAAAATAAGGAGAAAACATCAATAATTTTCGAGATATAAACAAATGGAAAGGAAGGGCTTCAAGTGAACTAAAACTTGAAAAACTACATTCTTTGCAGCTAATTTCAGATAGTTTATTTTAATAAAATTTTATTCATTTGACGCTTATATTTATACAAACACACGAAATATTAAAAATTAATCGAATATACATATAATCGAATCGTAAGATATAATCGAAATCGTTCTTTACTCTTTATTGTTTCTCTATTCTTTACTACTTCTTTTTTTGCGCTACTCTCTCTCTATCATTATTTCATAGTATTATTAATAACCACGCAGTACCCATCTATACTATATACAAGGTGTCCTATTTTAATTAATATAGTCGAATATTACTGAAACTATAGCTGTAATGAGAACATTTTTATACAAAAATTAAAAGGTTTCGAGGATGAAAAAAGTTGATAATCTTAAATTTTAATTAAGATCATTTTTCAAGGTCATTTGAAGGTCAACCTAGTTTTTTTTTTTAATAGAATCACCCTAATTTTTTTATATAAATCGATTTCTCGCAATATTTGTCATAAAAAGTTATAAGGGTAGGATGATCAAAAAGTGAATAGTTTATTACTAGATTTATTTATATTATTAAGATAATATTTATTATTAGATTTATTACTAGTTTATTACTAGATTTTGTATTTAATGTGACATATATATATAAATTTTACATAAACTATGAAATATCTCGTAAAATATTCATTTTTCGATAATCTTATCTCAATACTTTCATGCACAAAATAAGGAGAGAAAAGAATCAATTGGTGGAAAGAAAACATATAGTTGTTTTTAAGAAAAAAGTATGTAATTTGCAACTAGCAGCTATATATTTTTTTTTCTTAAAAACAACTTTTAACTTTTATATGAAATATTTTCTCGTTACAGCCATAGTTTCAGCAATATTCGACTATATTAATAAAACACCCTATATATATTATAACGACCATATTATTATAACTCTAATACAGTGCTTCGAATGTATAAATAATAACTTTTCTCGCTACAATATGATCTTCTTTGCGTAAAAAAAAAAATCAATTCCAAATTGATAAAAAAAAAAATTTGTCATAAAAACAACCGATTCTTTTAAGACATTTTGTATAACATTTCATCACCGCGATATCTACATCTCTCATTCGCATCCATTATACATCTGCGGTTTGCAGGTTTACTTGATCGCGGATGAGATTGAAATGCAACAAGCAGTGCTGAGTGAGCCGTTGTCGTGTCTTGCTCACGGCTGGGACAGGCTCAATCCCGTAAATGTAGGAAACAAAGTTCTCGTAATAGGCGCCGGTATCATAGGTTTACTATGGGCTTGTCTACTTCATTTACACGGTCTCAGGAAGACTGTCACTATCAGCGAACCGCAAGAAAAACGGAGAGAACTCGCCGCCCATCTTGGTAATTACAAAAAAAAATATATTAAACCATATTATTTCATTTTGTGCCAACAAAATGTGTATTTGCATGAACAATTTTGGAAGAGTTTTAATAAAGATGTATTTACGCGCGAATATATAGGTCTAGATTATCAAGTTGAAAATCCAACTGAAATAAAAGAAGAGTTTGATATAGCCGTGGACTGCAGCGGCTCTGCTCCAGCCATGGAAGCGGCCATTTCTTTACTAGGTCACGGAGGTCGCCTGTGTATATTCGGTGTCGCTAATCCGAAAGCGAAGCTGGCAATTGAACCATTTCAGGTAAGCTCATCGCATAGCTAAGAGAACTGTATATTCTTACTAAAAATTATAATTGTTCTGTATGTGTATCCCGACAGATTTATAAGAAAGAGCTGACCATCGTAGGTGTGAATATAAATCCCTATACTTTTCTCAAAGGATTAGCTTTGTTGCAGTCAATGTCTGAGAAATATCTCGATTACAATAAGCTAGGAATTAAGGTATTTTCTTTGTCTCAATATAAAGAAGCTCTGGATGCATTGAAGAAGGGAGACATAAGTAAGGCTGTTTTCAAATTGTGAAATGGGATTTTTATGTTGGAATAGACAGAAAAAAAAATAAGAGATATTACTTTTATAAAGTTTTATTCATATTTTTATTAAGTTTTATTACTTATTTCGTATACAAATTCGGCTGAATATTTAAATGTACGGAATTTTGAATGATAAAATGCAATGTTGTAGTATACATAAATGAGTATCTATATAAAACTTTATCATTGATATTAAAGCCATAGTATATTTGACAGTACATATAATGGTGTCACAATGTATATAAATACTACAGTTATTACAGATAATACGAGTATCATCGTGTCGAGATTCAAATTCAAATTATCATATTAACAAGTATAAAATTGTATAAATTTGTAAAGAGTATATATAAAAACTTGACGAGATTCTTTTTTTTATTGATTTTATCTTTCTATTTTCACTTATCAGGAGTTATATATCATATGATACGTCTTGTTAAAAAAGATTCAGTTATAAGTGTGCAGAGTAAGTAGCTAAGAAATATGTGCTTGATAAAACATTAAATGTTACCTTATTTATGTACGTACAAGTAACATACATAAATATAAATGCAATACAAATAAACACATGCTGCCTATACTATACACATTTATAATTTTACTTGTAATATGAATTACACTTTATCACGAACAAGGCACTAACATCAACATTGTTTTCTTTGTTCATGATGTTTCAAATCCTTTCATTAATAGGGTAGCTGGATTCTACTGTCAGGTTTTTCCTATATAATATTAACAAATCCATATTGTCGACTTGCAACTACTAATAACTATCTATAAGATAATATTAAAATGTTTTATAACGTCATTATTCTTTGCTTCTCGTTTATCAGTTGGTAGTGAGGCCAAGAGATGTTTATTATGCTATCTGCACGCGATGTTGCATAATATCGTGTATCATCATAAATGTGTACTGGAATGCTATGATTTGTATCTTGCCAACATTTTTGTATATTATTGATCTCTATTCATAAGTATGAAAGTTATTTTCTAATAATTAAAATGTTAACAAGTAGCAAATCGGCATGATAGATGGATAAGAAATATATTACATTTATTATCATACACTTCCTTCTATCCTACTAATCTACTCTCGATTTTGTTTAATATTGTTTCAATAAAATTAAATTTCGATGTATGATTTGTAAAAATTGAGCAGTATAATTATACACAATATAAAGAGACAAGATTAACCATAAAGATTTTAAGTAAAATGTATACAATATAGATTGATATGGAAATTTCAATAAAAATTATACAACATATCCATATATATATATATACATAAAAATTGATTCTAAAAATGGAAGTATCATAAAAAACTGTAGTGAGTCTAGAATATGCAAATAATGACATTAAATTTTTATCAACAATTGCACCGTGGCAATACAAACGTCACGACGCGCGCGTTTTTTTACCGATGATATAAATCGCTTCCTTCGTAAATAACTATAAAAATAATCGTGTGATGAAATAGACAAAGATCAGTTAGTAAAACATTAATTGAGGCCCTTATAGCTTAGGTTTCTTATAGCATTATTGCGACAACAATAAAGCTAATGATTAGATAGAGCCATTTTAAGAGGTCGCACCTGTTCGCTGTTGCCCATTGAAGGCCTGGGTAGTTAATATTTGGCATGGAAATTTCTGTAAATAACACAAACACACACACACATATATATGTATGTATATATATATATATATATACAAAAATCAATTAAATCTATAATCAAATAATGTAATTATTTAAACTTTTATTATTCCAAGAAAATATATCCAAGAAAAACGACTTACCTCATTATTGTAATTAATAAAACTAGAACTACCAAAGGTTCCGAAGAAACTGGAATTACGCCAGTTCCATAATGAGCTTGACCACAAGCTGGTGGGCAAACAGGGATAATGGTTTCTGCGCAAACAAACAAGGGAACAAATCTAACATGCTGTCTACTAAAATAAATCTATTACAAATGGCTAAGAAAAAAAATTAATAAATAAAAATTAAAAGACAAATTTTAATAAAAGATATAAAATGCACATTCACATATATGCATATTGAATTTTATAATTCAGATAACGAAATAAATGTTTCATTTTTACCATGCACCATATTGACAAGTCTGGATCAAATATAATCTTGTTATAACTATACATATTTATATACTATATATATATATATATATATATATATATATATATATATATATATATATCAGCACCTCAGAGGTAAACTGTATCAAGTCACAAATTTGTAAATTTTCAGTAGAGACTGTTTAAAATTTTTGTTGGCTTCAGATCAATGTTAATTTGCAACACTTACAAAGATATTTCAATAGTAAGTGACATCATTATGGATTATAAGTAAATTTTAGCTACATTTAAATTGAAAAATGTTTTACCTCACATGTTCTATTTGACTTAATACTATTCAACATGGTGTATTTTGGAACTGGTTGATATTTCGTATTAGTACTGTTTACTGAATGTAGTATTACATATTAAGTCACTTTGTACAGAAATGCTATTTTTGAAAAAAAATGTGACAAAATATAGTTTACCTCTGAGGTGCTGATATATAAAATATATAATTATCTACAGGTAACGTACAATACATAGAAATATACGAAAATTGTTTTCTCTTTTTAGATTTTCTTACCAAAAAGCTCAACTTTTGTTTCAGCACTGCCCAGTTTATTGGCCGCTCGGCAAGTGTATTCTCCATATTGCCGTTTTTCTATAGTAATAACTCGAATCGTTGTATCGGTATACTCGTCCGCGGTTGCAAAATGCGATATACTGTAATGCTGATTATTCGACAATTGTATATCATCCTTGACCCAAGTAATAGCTGGTGGAGGATATGCCTCTACATGACACTCCAAATCCATATCGTATTGCAAAGCTTGTCCGAGTCGTGGCCTCGGAGCTGTTATTACTGGTGCGAATTCAACCTCCACATTGATATTACGTCTAGCACCACGTCCAACGCCATTTTCAGCAACACAGTAATATGTTCCGCGATCCTCTTTTCGTATGGCGGATATTTTTAATGTAACACCGCTGTAATATTTCTAAAGTTTATGTACAGCTTATCAAATATTTGTAATAATATAACTTGCATTAATTACTCCGTACCGATAAATTGATCCTCCAGTAGGCAAAATGGCATTATTCTCCCTCCGCCATGATATTCTTGGCGGCGGAAAGCCACTGGCGTAGCATTCCAGCATAACAGGTTGTCCCTCGCTAACTACTAGAGATTGAGTCGAGTTGTCACTTATTATAGGTGGTCTACGAACTTGTAGTTCTACTTCCGCATTTATAAGATTGTTCACAGATATTTGTATTCTACATTGATAGAATCCAGCATCCGTTTCTTGTATATCTTTAACCTAAAATATCAAATATATCAATTCCATACCATTAATGTTGTGAAATTTATGAATATATCTTGGTTACAGGAGCATTTTGATAAAGTCTTACTTGTAAGACATAAGTAGCAGCTGCCATATCATGTTTAATAGAAAATCTACTGTCCCTAATTATCAATGCAGTGCCGGTAGAAAGAGCTACTTGTTCAGAGTTACTCTCTCTGTTAACTTTTATCCATAAAACGGGATAATCCTGCGCGTACTGAATGGAACACTGTAATTCCACAGTCTCTCCGATATCCTTAATTTGTTCCTGTGATATGTAAGATATTGTCGGAGTACGTTGAGCCGCAACTGAAACACAACATTGGAAGAATTCAGAATTCTTACATTCGAGTTGAAAATATAAACTGTCATCGCAAACTATGTTATTCGTCGAATGGCAAAAGAGAATTTTTCTATTTCGAATAAATATATAGTGTTAAGAATTTTTTTGTTTGTTTAATTATTACAACTGAGTTGAACTCGTCTAGTAATTTCTTTATTGTACTTAAATTCGCTTTAGCGTTAAGAATGAAGATATATCTCTCCATACAAAGTTACGTACATGTTTCGTACGTGCGCTATTAAGTGATTCATGCGAATGTTATGTATTTATACCTGTTTGCAAAAACGCGCATATCAGAGCTAAAATGACAGCGCGCATTGTGACACACCCAATACACAGTACTCGATTCGGCCCGAAAAGAACGTCCTCAACTTCTCTCCACGACGCGACTATTGCTCTTATTTTTCAACATAGGATTCTTTCTTCCGATTTAACGAAGCACGGATTAAGTTCTATTCATTCGAAACGATGCAACGCACGCGATTCCATCCGACACAAATAAACTATTCGGCTGCTGTGAAGCAACGTAATCGGCAAGAGGAAGGGTTAACACGTCCAAAGCGTCCACAGGAGGGATAGGTGTCTGTTCTGTTGACCGATCATGAGCGTTGTAAATATGGCGGAATGATGCTACATCCCTAGTCAAATGCGAGATGAATTCTCATTTCGTCGTTAATGTTATTTCGCTACGATTATAGCTCTACTTCAATTTAAAAATTATAACCTGCAATTGTAAAATTAAAATTGATTAATGTAGTATTCTATGATATAGTCTCGATAAATTATTAACATCATTCGATTGCTTTTGCGATTGATTTGAATATTCGAATGCTCGCGAATTCGAAAGCTAATAAAATTAAATATTGTGAAAAATAATTTCTTAATGTGTTTAATTTGTTCTTTCAAGAGAGTTGTCTAATATTTTATACAATTAATATAATATTACATATAAAATTGCAATATATATGTATATTGTAATCTTTGATGTAATTTTTTATGTACTTTACGTTTTACCTTTTTCTTAATTTAAATATATATATATATTTTTTTACATACAACATATGTGCTATCAAATATTCAATAATAGCTTTTTTAATTTTATCAAAAATAGTATAAATAAAAACATGCAGATTATATTAAATTAAACGAAATGAGAGTCAATATCATAATCTTTACAAAAATTGAATTAAAAAAATAAACTAGCCAAAATAGAACAGCTCTTTACAAAAATCAAACAGAATAAACCACTAATAGCATGAAAAAGTATTGAAATTATAAAAGAGTGTAAGTATGTTTTCTAAAGTTTAAATATGTTTTGTAATTAAAAATTTTACAAAAATGACATTATAAAAATAGAACAAGTCGAAATAACAATTCTTAAAATAAGAAAATTCAAAATAGATTTATCAAAATAAAAGTTCTTTACAAAAATGGCAATAAGAGAAAAACATATATAAATATTTTAAAATTATTCTTTCTTACCGCGCGTGCGGACAAGTCATGTCAGAACATTAGGATGTGAACAGAATTCTTAGTATCGATATACTTGGCGTTTTCATGTTTCGCAATTTATAATAAAACGAAAAGGCTCTGATATATAAATACAAAAATTCAGGTAGGAAATGAACTAATAAGAGCTATCCGTAAAAACTAGGCGCAACAAAAATTTGTCGTAAAATCTTCTTTATTTGATTTAAATCCTCATCCCCGCTTTACGTTTTCGGTAAGTCCTCAAAACGATCATGACCTTAGCGATATATAAAACCGCACTGATGTATACGTTTTTTGTTCCTTCTTCTTCATCTCGTCTTCGATTGCTTTGAGAACTTACCGAAGACATGAGGCGGGGATGAGGATCAAGACGCATGAATTTATTTTTGCCAATTGATCTGCTGAAGATGGTCCAAAGAGAAAGGACCGCAACATTTAAATCAAATAAAGAAGATTTTAAGACAAGTTTATGTTGCACCTAATTTCTGCGCCTGGTTCTTATTAGCTCATTTTCTACCTAAATTTTTGTATTTTGCAATTCAATTCAAATAATATAATTCATACACAATCAAGTGTGTTAATTCAATGAAGTAATTAATAAATAATAATTTAATAATGTTTGAAATTTTTACATTTATATTACATAACAATTTAATATTTTATCTATTAATTAATAAAAGTATATTAATTCACTTATACATATAATTAATAAACAATATAATTTAATAAACTAGAACACTACAAAGCGCGCGCTTCGCGCGCGCCATTTATTTCCTTCGACTATGCAATATAGACTACAGTCGAGAATGTGCTACGAATGCTTTAAAACACTCTATCTTTATTCTTCTTGAATATAGAACAAAGATAGAATGATAATTTGAATCATTCGTAGCGCATTCTCATACATAGTATACATATAATTACACAATAGTATACATATTGCGCAATAGTATACATATAATTACATAACACACACACGCACACACACGCATATATACACGCATATATACAAAATTTGTTACTTTAGGTTACGTTCCAAAACGTCCTCTTCGAGAAAAATTTTACATTTGATTTGACACAATAAAAACTATAATGCACGTTACGTACATTATAGATTATCAGTAAAATTTTCCTCGAAGAGGACGTTTTGGAACGTAACCTTAATTACTTTTTTTTATTCGTCTCTTCTTCCTTTTTTCTCTTTCTCTTTCTATTTCTCTCTCCCCTCCTCTCTTTTTCTTTTCTTCTTCTTCCTTTTCTTTCTGTCTTAAACTTTTGGTGCGACTGCTCGACAACTGGCTAATTAATACGACAATATAAGAACTGATATATAAAATAATATACGTATTTTAATATATAATAATATACGTATAATATACGTATTTAAATATATAATAATATATATAATAATAATATACGTATTATAAATATATAATTATTATATTTACCTTATTCTTCAAAACTTCCTGCACAAATTACACACTTTTGACACAATAACCAAATTTTAACCAATTTTGAAACTGTCAAAATAATCTTGACGATCAAACACTACGAAGCATGCGGTACAATGATCAGCAAAAGAACCAATCAGTACCGCGGATTAAAGGCAACAATACTTCGAGACTTTCGAGATGACTCCGATATATTCGAGAATCAATAACATCCCTTTTTTAGAAAGGATACATTTAATAACTACATTTAATAAATACATTTTATAAATACATTTCATAAATACATTTCATTTTAATAAAAAATTAGTCCGTCAAAATTTAAATTTGCATATGATATTTATTATAATGATATTTATTAATTAATTTAAACATACTTAGTAAAGTAAAAAAAAAAAATAATAAATTTAATAATATATATTAAAAATTTTGACACTTACTACATTTAAATTACAATTTAAAATTCTTCAAATTTATTTTTAAATATTCATAATTAATATTCAATTTTTAATTGTTAATATAAATACATCAATTTAGTAAAATAATTAATAAATAATGATTTAATTATATACATATATTTAGGTTTCTTGTATATACATATTGATCAACAACAAATTTCGTAAACAAGTGCTTTCAATTTTGAGCGTCAATTTCCAAAAAGACTTTAATCCATCGCAAATTTTCAAAGTTGATTAAACAAAAGTCTCATTAGACAAAATTCGCCGTTTCTGAGAATAAATCAATCCGGTTTTGAAAACAAGCTTTAATGATAGATTTCGAACAGGAAATTATTTCTAAAAGAAAAAATGCACTCAACGTTTACGTTTTTGTTTTGTTAATGAGCATCACAGATATTAGTGCTGTTTTGAACAAAAAAAAACATTAAAGAAATTAGTTAAAACATTATTTTCAAAAGTCATGAGATTTTTTGCACATTTATATTTTCTATAAAGATAATATTTATAAACCATACTTTATATTCAAGAGAAGAAATAATCAATATTAAGTATTATGTACCGTATTATATTAAGTACTGCATACATTTTTTATACACTTTCACAAACTTTGTACATACATGTGAAATTCAAACTATGTATGTTATAAAGAATTACATAGTAAAGATAGAAAGAAAGAGAAAGTGAAAGAAATGAAATGAAGGATGACGATGAGAAGGGAAGTAGAGGAAGGGTAATTTAGTGATTGTTGAAAAATAGATTATTATTTTCTGTGCATACCTTCATTCTCATTTTTTAGTTTCCTAATTTCTATAGCTCGACATTTCTTCTGTATTTAAAAAAATTGCATGTAACTTGCTAGTGTTGAAATGGATCACGTTTATTATTTTGCAGACAATACTACGAAAATCGCTCACAAGTTTTTGATGTTCAAACGTAATGTTTGGCGTAAACTTTTTACGATGTATTACATTCGAACATCAAAAACTTGTGAGCGATTTTCGCAGTATTGTCTGCAAAATAATAAACGTAATCCATTTCAACACTAGCAAGATACATGCAATTTGTAAAAATACCGAGGAAATGTAGAGCTTTAGAAATTAAGAAATTAAAAATGAGAATAAAGATATGAACTGCCAATCTTAATGTCGCCGAAAGAGAACGTAAACTTATTCATATATGTATATGTATATCGAAATATCGACTTTGTACTCATTATGTTTCGCAAATCCGAACGTATCTCAATTTTCCTCGATATCTAATTATATTTAATTATATATTTTGAAATTTGTGGTTTTTTATATATTGTATGTATTTCACGAAGTGAAAGAAGCATTTTGTAAGCATTCAAATATTCGCAGGCAACATACATAGTTGTATGCTAGGTTTTAGGCAATTTTAAAGCGTCTTATGAAACATGTTTCTTGATGGCATATGTAGTATCTTAGAATATGTATTTAATTAAAAAAATATAACAGATGCCGTTTAAAAATCTTGTATGTATATTGTTTGTTCCATCATATCATTGTGGCCACTCTATTAAATGTAAACTAGACTTAACTTTTGCCTATATTTTGAAATTTCTGATTTCGCCAATTCGTGACATTGAAGTCCGCATTCATTGTCAGTCCGCTTCTGTCTACCAACATAAACACATCAGAGTTCGTTAGTCGGTTAGTATTAGTGCCAAAATATCTCCAATAAAATATGTTTTCCATTCAATTTTTAAGTATTATTTTCATTAATGATATTACTTTATAATTATTTAAAAGAGTTTTTAAAATAAAGAAAAATTCAAATACACTGTAAGATTGTGTTATGTTAAAGTTATTCTACATAATGTTTGAAAAACTTTGCAACATGAAAATATATATCCTTGAATTTCGATGAATACATTCGGAAAAAATGTTTCAAAGTCTTAAGAACAAAATCGCGAGAATAATCTTACGAAATTTATCTTACAACGTATTTCTTTTATCCATCACATATCATAGCATGCTTGAAATACTTGTCTTCGTGACATTGATCTTTATTGTCAGTCTTCTGTTTACCAGGAAGTAAATAAAGTGTCCGTTATTCTGTTATTTAATATTTCGAATAAAATTAGTTTTTGATTCAATTTGTATTATTTAATTTTAGTGATATTATTTTATAATTATTTACAAAAGTATATAATAAATATTTTATAAAAATTTTAAGAATAAAAAAAATTCAAATACATTGTAAGATTATGTGCAATGTTAATGTCAGTCTACATAATGTACTGAAAAACTTATTACATAGCATGCCTTAATTATTTGCTCTCGTTACATTTTCAGCCCGCTTTCTATATATATCAGCAGAGATAATAGAGCTCGTTTTCCAGTGGCTTGATTTTTCCAGTACAACAGATTTTGATTCAATTTGTAAGTATTATATAGTAATATTATTTTATAATTATTTACAAAAATATATAATAAACATTTTACAAAAATTTTAAAAATAAAAAGAGAGAATTCAAATACACTGTAAGATTTTGTGCAATGTTAATGTCAGTCTACATAATATATTGAAATTCGGTAGTCAGTTGCTTGAAATTTCAAATTAAATTTATTTTTTATTGAATTTAATGAATTAAGTATTATTTTGTGTTTATGATTCTTTCTATAATTATAAAAAGACATTTTAGAATAAAGAGTAATTCAAATACACTGCGAGATTATTTGCAATCTTAATGATCTCTACAAAATACTTATATAAGGTAAATGTCCCTATTTGTGACCATGACCTTATTTGTGACCACTTATGAATTTTTATTAAATTAATCAGAAGTTTTAAGAAATTTAATTTCGAAAAGAATATGTATCATGTTTGGCGATTAATGAGCTACGATTTGATATATGTATAAGTCAATGATATTTGACTAACAAATATTTGTGAAAATATAAAATAAGACACTGGTGTCGCTATCAATGACAGATCGAGCGCATATTAGTCGTCATGTTAGTAGGGATGGCATTTGTCACGGCACAGTCGTAGCTAGGTTACATCGTTATAAACAATCGTCGAAGAATAATTTTATGTAAAACGATTTAGTAAATGATTAATGAATGTTGTGGTATTTGTGGATTCCGAAAAAGGTTAGTAGTTTTTAGTATATAGGCGAACGTTACAAATAGGTACAACAAAACACGTATGTCCTCATTTGCGACTGGCTCAAGAAAATAGTCGTAATAGTAAACTTCGCTGCTTTAAAAAAAAAACAACATAATTAATATCTATCTCCATACGTTTCTAGATGAGTGTGAGTTGCATTTGTAAAGTAAACGGAAACATTTTTGATGTATGCTCGAAGGAAAACTCTAGTGACAACGCTATCACTTTAGATAAGGTCACTAACTGGGACATCGTGTGTTTTGTACCGATTTGTGACCACAGTTTCGAATTATTTACTTTACTTATACTTGTTCAATTAACTTATTGAGTGATTTCTTTATCAAATAGAATAAAATATTTTATTCTAATATTTTATTCTAATTTAATAGATCAAGCAGGAGAAATGAACGCGGAAAATAATGTGCATAATATTTTGTTTATTTTGTTTTCTCTGATTCTCTATTTAAGATTACTTAAGATTTAAAATACGAATAAAAAATAATTTTCTATTCATGAATACTATAAATAAAACGTTTATATGAAAATATAGCTTAATAACTTTTTTTATTTATTTATGTTAAGTATATTCTTCCCCAATTTCAATCTCTAAGTTGTAAATAAGTAGCGAGAAAATTAATCGGTCACTAAATGGTACATTCGATCTGATGCACCGATCACTAACTGGGACAGACGGCGGTCACAAATAGGATCAAAATTAAATCAGGCGGTCACTAATGCGTACATTTACATAATATACAATTTCTCTACTGATATTTATTAGATTATGTTTGAAACTAAAATAAAACAAGTTTTTCGATATTAAAATAATTAATCTTGAATTTGATATAATTGTTTCTTGATTTAAATCACTCTAGAATATTTTACTTTCTTATTAACTTATGCGAGAATCTTACATGGTCACAAATAGGGACATTTACCTTATCTTTCTTTTAATGAAAGCATATAAAAATGTGTAGATAACACGCAGCGCTTTTATTCTCTAAAAAAGATATTTTTAATCAGATTACAAACAACAATAATACGTATATTTCTCTAGCAAAGTTAATTACTATTTATTAATAAATAAATGAAATTAGGCAGAGAGAAATGGAGAATAAATATAAATCTCTTTCGAGCAAAGTATATCAATATTGTTTTCGAATCCGAAAATAACGAGACATTCAAAACTTAACAATCAATTTCGAAAGAGGAACATAATAAATATAATTTTTATTTCTGTCAGTTATCCTTCAGATTTTTTTAGTGCAATTATATATTTTTTTCTAGTTTTCAAAGAGACACTAATATACTTCTTTTATTGTAAATATTATTTTTATTTTTTGCATATATATTTGCTAACAAAAATATTTAGATGTGAATTTTAATAACATCTGTTGACCACTTCGATATATAAAAAATTTAAAATCTAAACCAAAAAAGTTTTGACCTTATAAAGTTATTGTGTTTAATTTTATACTATAGTTACAAAAATATCTCAGAAATGTTTGATATTACCTGTGTTTTGTCTTTGAAAAATTTTTTTACAATAAGTGCCTAGAGTCAATGTTTTCTAACGTTACTTAAGTTAGATATGCAATGAGCAAATGACGAGAACGAGAATGGGTTAATTTTTTGTTCGAAAAAATGTGCATGCTATGACAAATGTTGACAAAGTTCGTTTAGCATTTTTTCATGTTTGATCCGATTTGCTATATCAACGAAATTTCAAATAAATTTGATTTTAACTGTATGTTTATTGTTTGTTCATTTGATACATCTCTCATTTAAGGTTAGAAGAGACAAATAGACTTTGAAAATAACATTTTAGTAAACATACGAACTATAACGGATAAAATCATATCGATTAAGAAAAATCCTTTATTTCTTATACACAATTTGATACTTCTATATTTCCAAATATAACATATTTTTATGAAGAAAATTAAGATCTCATAATTAAATTTATTTTATGTATACATGTGACAATGTGACAATATGCAAAACATATAAAACGTAAAATGAATGTCTGTTTATTTTCGGATTCGAGAACAATATTGAAATACTTCGCTCGAAAGAGATTTATATTTATTCCCCATTTCTCTCTGCCTAATTTCTTTTATTTATTAATAAATAGTAATTAACTTTGCTAGAGAAATATACGTATTATTGTTGTTTGTAGTCCTATACATATGCTAACAAAGCACAATAGTACTATAGTAAATGACGTGATGTTCATATTTTATTTAAATAAATCACAAAAAATTTATAACTAACATTATTAACGTACAAACATGTTCAAAGCATTCATTTATTTGAAAATAATTTTCAAAAAAAAATCATTAAAAAATATTTGTTCAACGTATTTAAATAAAAAGATTTATTATATTATTATGTTACATAAATTGTCAAGAAAGATAAAGATCTAGCATAACATAAAATTTTAAAATCAGACATACGTATACTTCTTACAAGTACTTTTTCACTTCGTAAAATGTATATTATTATATAAGAATATAATTGTGTATGCTTTATACATGTTTGTACGTTAATAATACGTTATAAATTTTTTGTGACTTAATCAACACATTTGAACATCACGTTATTTAGTACTAATGTACCACTATTGTTAGCATATTTGTAAGACTACAAACAAGAATAATGCATATAATGTATATATTTATTTAGCAAAGTAAGAACAGAATAATTTATGTAAAGACGGCAATCTTTTATCAGCCTGATCAGACCAATCTAATTATTGATGTAATTTGATAGATTATTAGAAATATAAACGCATTATTAGTCTGCACAGAATAAAGAAAATCATTTATTTTTAAAAATGTGTAAAACAGATATATATGTGCCGTATAGTGACATCTATTTTATAAATTATCCTATTCACATTTCGAACTTTAGAATAACGCGCGTTCCAGCTAGGAATGTTCAATTTTTATTAAAAAATCGATTCCTGGATCGATTTTGAATCGGAATAACTAAAATCGATTCACTAAAAAAAAAAATCTAACTAAAACCGAACTAAAAAGATTGATTTCTCAAAAATCAATTTTAAATTATTGTGCACAATTTAAAAAATACATATATATATTAACACCATATTTTTTACATCTAATATACAGAAGGACCCATTTTAATCTTTCTTTATGATTATCTTTAAAATTATTATACTTAGAAAAATAATTATTATTAAAAAACGTTTAATATCGAGGTTACGTTGCTTCAAATAAAAGTATTAACTTTACTCTAGATAGTGTGCCATTTTCAAGATTTAAGGATTACTTTATTTTTTAGGAAGACTTTATTTTAAAAAATAGAAACCTCTTGGTTTAAAATTAATAAATCTATAATTATGTGTAAAAGTAATCTGTGATTGAAATGCGCTAATAAAATTGCCAACATAAAGAATAAATTAGTTTGTTATCAGATTAAAGTCAACCTAAAGATATTTTTATTAACAAATCGAAAATCGATTTTCTATTAAAATAATCGTTTATTTTAATAGAAAATAATATGTATCAAAATAGTTTATATAAAATAATTTGTATCAAAATAGAATAGAAAAGAATCGATATAAAAATCGATTTTTTTATAAGAAAAGATCGATTCTTTAAAAAATCAATTCAGAATAGAACATCCCTAGTTCCACAGTTAAGAAATAGAACACAGAATAGAACATCCCTAGTTGTTCGTTGTCCTTATCCAGATAGATTTGTTTTCGTAGCTATATTTGTAAGTACGCTCTCAATGATAATTATATCATTTTCTAATTCTTTGAAGATTTTTTTCGTATTCAAATACGTTATATGAGCAATTTTAATGTTATTATACTAACTTTGTTTCAAGAGATGTATATTCCAGAGAGTTGATAGGTTATAGTTGTAAAAAATACAAATTAATTGGAATAATGTAACACGAAAATCGCGAGAATAATCTTACGAATTTTATCTTACAATGTGCCCCTTTTATTCATCA
This sequence comes from Lasius platythorax, assembly GCA_963971435.1. Taxonomy (NCBI): domain Eukaryota; kingdom Metazoa; phylum Arthropoda; class Insecta; order Hymenoptera; family Formicidae; genus Lasius; species Lasius platythorax. The sequence goes on from OZ020540.1 coordinate 12,705,522, forward strand.
TATCACATAGCATGCTTTAATTATTTGCTTTATTTCCTACAATGTCCGAAATCAAAATAGAGCCCCGAGCATCGACCAGCGTATCGCAACCTTCATCGTCATTCTTTGAACAACAAATTTCGGAACCAAGTACTTCGTACAGGGTTTTACCCCCTGTGCAAGGGGGTATTGAACAATCGCAATTTCCTAACGTAAGTATCATTTTGTGTTAATGATATTATTTCATAATTATTTTAAAGATATTTTTAGAATAAATAGAAATTCAAATACACTGTGAGATTCTGTGCAATATTTAAGTTATATTGTTTTGAAAAATTTTGTTTCAAGAAAATAACATATTTTTGAATGTCGATAGGTACGATCGGACAAAAACGTTTGTAATGTTGAAAATCGCGAGAATAATCTTACGAATTTTATCTTACAATGTGCCCCTTTTATTCATCATATCACACTGCATGTTTTAATTATTTGCTCTATTTCATTAGGTTCCTACAATGCCCTATATGAGTATGGAGTTTCAACCATCGACCAGCGGGTGGACACATCCATACGATGTACTTTCGGATGCAAGTAATTCGCACGCCTCTCAGCAAAAGGGTTCTCAATCATTCCAAGAAGTTTTCGACGTAAGTATCATTTTGTGTTAATGATATTTTTTCATAATTATTTTAAAGATTTTTTAGAATAAATAGAAATTCAAATTCACTGTGAAATTCTGTGCAATGTTTATGTGTATTGTTTTGAAAAACTTTGTTCCAAGAAAATATATATCCTTGAATGTTGATAAGTACATTCGGACAGAACGATTCAAACGTCGTATGGTAAAAATCGCGAGAATAATCTTACGAATTTCATCTTACAATGTGCCCCTTTTATTCATCATATCACATTGCTTTAATTATTTGCTCTATTTTGTTAGGTTCCTACAAAGCCCTGTATGAGAGTAAAGCCTCAACCATCGACCAGCGGGTGGCAACCACTACACGATGTGCCTTCGCATACAAGTACTTCGAACGCTCCTCTGCAAGGGGGTTCTCAACCATTCCACGCAGTTTTCGCTGTAAGTATCATTTTGTGTTAATGATATTATTTCATAATTATTTTAAAGATTTTTTAGAATAAATAGAAATTCAAATTCACTGTGAACGTCTGTGCAATGTTTATGTGTATTGTTTTGAAAAACTTTGTTTCAAAAAAATATATATCCTTGAATATCGATAAGTACATTCGGACAGAACGTTTCAAACGTCGTATGGTGAAAATCGCGAAAATAATATTACGATTTTCATCTTACAATGTACCCCATTTATTCATCACATTACATAGCATGCTTTAATTATTTGTTCTATTTCTTTAGGTTCCTAAATCCGTTAGGTCCCATATCAGAGAACAGATTCAAAATTATCTAAAATTAGACGGTTTGCTCGAGCCAGCAGCAAAAGAAGTTTTAGATGAAAACAAAGATAAAATACAAGTTGCACAAAACTATGGACTTGACCTCAAGGATTTGAAATCAAAAGTGTACATAATGCAACGGACAAGAGATTATTGGAAAAAGAAAGATAACATGGAAAAAGCAGTAAAAGATGTCCAAAACTCTCCCATAACTTTGAAAACTATTGCAAAAAATTATGATATTTACGCATTTATACTTCGAACAGAATATAATAATTCTCTGCGCTTAAAGGATAACACTTCATACGAATATGACCAACTCTCAGCAAACAATTGCGCAGTTTTTACATTTATGGAGGAATCTTTGTTATTGCAACATTTACAATTCTTGAAAGATGTTTTGCAATGCCCTTGTCAAATTTGCGCATTGGATTTTCTACTCAGTTTGTCTTATGATTTCGCCCAGCAAACGAATAAAATACATCCTTCCTTTCCTTGGCCTTGGTCGGAACACAAAGAAGCGGACTGTAATTGGCTGTTTTATTTCATAAAGGGACATACCGATGAAATTTCTATTTTCGAGCCTCCTCATTCATGCAAAATAAAGTCCCGAGCAAGGACGAACGGATCGGAAACTTCATCATCAGTCGATCTTGAAGAAAATGTACGAAGTATTTCGGACGTCCCGCTGCAACTGCAAGAAGGCTGTTAACAAACAGAAATTTTTCAACGTAAGTATTTTGTGTTAATAATATTATTTCATAATTATTCTAAAGATTTTTTTAAAATAAAGAGAAATTCAAATACAAAATAATAAAATAATCGAAAATAATCTTACGATTTTTATCTCACTGTGCCCTTTTATTCATTACATCATATAGCATGCTTTAATTATTTGCTCTATTTCGTTAGGTTCCTATGATCGATAGCTCCCATATCAGAGAGAAGATTAAAAGTTATCTAAAATTAGAAAGTCGGCTCGAGCGAGCAGCAACAAAAGTTTTCAATGGAGAAAAGAATGTAGAAGAAGTTGTACAAACCTATGGACTTGAGCCATCATTATTAAAATTTAAAATTGACATAATGCAAGGGAAAGAACATTATTGGAAAGTAAAAGATAAGATTGAAGAAGCAGTAAAACATATTGTTTTCTTTTCCGAAATAAAATTTGATGACATATTGATTGAGATTGCTGCAAGAAAGTTTGGTGTTAACGAAACAGTACTTACAGATGAATGTAATAAATATGAGAGATTAAACGATAAGACTTTATACGAATATGAAGAACTCTCAGCAAACATGGAAGGAGATTTCACATATAAGGAAGAATTTTTCTTATTGCAACAATTACTTTTCTTGATGAAAAATAATTTGCGAGGATGTCCTTGCAAAGTTTGTGTACTAGAATGTTTCGGCAGTTTGGCTTTTGAATTGGCCAAGCATTATACTAAACAATGTTATTCTGAATGGTCGAAACATGAAAATTCAAATTTAAAGTGGCTGTCTCTGTTCATGATCGGATATACCAAAGAAATTTCTACTTTCAAGTTTTCTAATTTCTGCACTGTACAGCCCCAAGCATAGATGAGCGTATTGCCACCTTAATCGTCATCTGATCAATAAGAAATTGTGGAACCAAGTACATCATATGCTCATCTGCAAAGAGGCTTTGAACCACTGCAATTTCCATTTTGTGTTAATGATACTATTTCAAAATTATTTAAAAAATCTTTTTTTTAACAAAGAAAAATTCAAATACACTCATGTGTGTTTGGGGAGAAATAGTTTAGTATTGACGAGCGCATAACCTTCAACGTCATTCATTAAGTATACAATATTTAAAGTATATAATTTTTTATGCATTTTTACAAATGTTGCCTTTACATATGTCATTGACCGTTAAACTATGTATGTTATAAAGAATTACATAGTAAAGATAGAAAGACAGAAAGACAGAGAAAGAAAGAAAAGGAATGAAGGTAAAAAGGGAAGTGGAGAAAGGGAAAATAATAATTAAATTAACTAATTAATAATTTTTTTTTTTTTTTTTTTTTAAACCGCTAGTCAAATAAATTCACATAGAAACACTCCTACCACTCGACCAATACTAGCAAATAAATTAAACGGGCGAAGTTTGAAGAATATTTTTCAGGGAGACGTATCTCTTGGTTTGAGATTACAAGAATCCCTTGATTATTCTCCAACAATCCCGTGAATAAATAGGCGAGAAAAATATAGGTCCGAAAAGTCGCTGAAGCAGGAATCGAACCTGCGTCTTTCGCTTGCCGGGCGACTGCTTTAACCATCTAAGCTATTCAGACCCCTTCGGTCCCATACCTTTATCTTGCCTTTTTAATAGATGTTAGTAAACAATAATTTGAGAACGTTTTACCGGCTCTCAACGGTATGCTAGTATTGGTCGAGTGGTAGGAGTGTTTCTATGTGAATTTATTTGACTAGCGGTTTAAAAAAAAAAAAAAAATTATTAATTAGTTAATTTAATTCGCTCCTGGACCTAATTATGGAGCTAACACACAATATTAGAATTTACATCTTTCACCGTTGAGAGCCGGTAAAACGTTCTCAAATTATTGTTTACTAACATCTATTAAAAAGGCAAGATAAAGGTATGGGACCGAAGGGGTCTGAATAGCTTAGATGGTTAAAGCAGTCGTCCGGCAAGCGAAAGACGCAGGTTCGATTCCTGCTTCAGCGACTTTTCGGACCTATATTTTTCTCGCCTATTTATTCACGGGATTGTTGGAGAATAATCAAGGGATTCTTGTAATCTCAAACCAAGAGATACGTCTCCCTGAAAAATATTCTTCAAACTTCGCCCGTTTAATTTATTTGCTAGCATTGGTCGAGTGGTAGGAGTGTTTCTATGTGAAAATAATAATCTTATTTTTGATAATCTAGTGATTGTCGAAAAATAGATTATTTTCTGTGCATACCTTTATTCTCTCTTTTTATCTCAATTTCTACAGCTCGACATATTCTTTGTATTTTTAAAAATTGCATGTAACTTCCTAGTTGAAATGGATCGCGTTTATTACTTTGCAGATAATATTACAAAAATTGCTTTTAACTTTCACGTACGAACGTGACGTTTGACGTGAACTTTTTACAATATGTATCAATTGTCATTTTTAATGTCGCCGAGGGAGAATGTAAACTTATTTATATATTTCTATATCAAAATATAGTCTTTGTACAGATTATGTTTTGCGACTCTGAACGTATCTCAATTTTCAGAATTTGTCTACTCCTTTCTATATAATGAGTTACCGTACAATCGATATATCTGAGATTGAAGTATATATATATGTATAAATAACAAAGTTATAATATATTTATATTTATTAATTATATATGTATATATATATATATATATATATATATATATATATATACATATAATATACATATATATATTTCATATATGTATATTATTATATATAATATATAAACACAATATTATATATATATATATATATATATATATATATATATAATATTTTTAATATATATATACATATATAATATATATATGCTATATCATGTATCAAGCGACGCGGTAGCGGCGCGACGCCAAGTATAAAAAAAAAGGAGTAAAAAAATTTATGAATTATAATAACATCCGGGGTACCGCGGGTACCGCGCCGCTACTAAGCTTATCCGGAATTCTTGTCATATACGAGCTTTCTGTCAAGATATTTCTTGAACTAAAGCCATAATAAAAAATCTAACGGCATTTTGCTTATGTAATGTTAATATAAGCTTCCGATTGCGACTAGTTCGAAGATGATTGGTGCAGTCAATCCCGAGGTCTCGAAAATTTGTACCCAAAAAAGTTATATAATTCTCACGTTTTAAGACTTTCAACTTTCAGTCACTCACGTATGTACATACTCACGCACACACGCAAATCGATTTTGTCCCTCAAGGCATATTTGCAATGCGCAAATATAAAATATTTCGTTTGTGTGACTTGTTTCACTCGTGTCGTTTGACAGTTTATGTGAAACTGTCAAAGTAAACTGTTAAAGTAAATAAAGTTAAAAAAGAAGAAATAAAGTTAATGAAGAAGGAATAAAGAGGAAGAAGGAAAGACGAGAGAATATAAAGAGGTATGTATACATATATGTATTTAGGTATATATATATGTATATACACTCGTCAACAAAATTAACGCATATCTTTTTTAAGGTATTCCTTTCATGACACCAAAGTCTTAAGAATTAACTGATTTTTTGGTACGAGAAAGTTAAAATGCATATCTTTACGCCAGAAAAAAATTAAACCACATTACCGAACATATAAAGAAGAATTATGACTTTGAAAATTCGATATTTATATGTGACGTTATCGAAAAAGTCTATTTTCCACATTTCAATGTAATAATTTGTTTATCAAATATCTTAAGATATTAAATATTAACTGCGCTACATATTCGCTAAACTCTATACTTTCGATAGTGCCGATAAAAATACAGAGTCACCGAATATTTAAACAAAATATTTATGTTAAAAGTTGACTTGAAATGTGGTTTATAGATGAATATTTTTAATGGCGACTTTCAAGGAATTATTTGGCAACGCTGCAAGTTGTGCGCTCATGTCACACTTCAGTTCATCACGTACGGTTTATTATCAACTATTTATTATGTTTTAAAAAAGAAAAATAATCCAAAAATATATATTGCATAAAAAATATAAATAAAATATAGAAATATAAATATAAATATAAATATAAAAATATAAATATAAAGATAAAGATAAATATATAAATATAAAAATATAAATCAAAATTTTAATTAAAAAAAAATTAACAGTTAGGTAAAACATAGATACGCATAAATAATTTATTTTACATAACAGGTTATAGTTTATATTTTCTGCATATATTATTATTGAGCATATACATATTGTATATATTTGTTACATTGCAAGTTGGTGCGTGATAGATTTCAAAATTTTTATGTTTTTTGTTACTCGAGGTTTGCCCCGTACATCTTCTCCAAGCAACAACCGTACTCCTTCGTCACCACCTTGCATGTAGGCCTCTTTCAGTATTTTTAAATTAATCCCATTTTTGGCAATTTTCATTTTCATGCTCGACGAAATTCCGTTTAACGATTCTAAAGAGGCTTTATTGATGGCAACTTCGGCTGCTTGCATTTGTACTCGCAGTATGTCAGCAACACTCCTCGCATGGCTTTTTATCGTGTCTGTTTTTATGTTTATCTTAACTAGAAGTTTATTCAATATTAAGATATCAGATACAGCATTGTGCATTTGCATTTCATTAACTGAATCAGCACCAAGTAAATCATAAGCAAGTGATTCTTGATTAAACTTTTTTTTTCTTTTTTCCGAGCTGAAAGGTTTTCTCGAAATATTTCAAGAGTATCAGCAAATCCTTTTACAATCTCTTGAAATTCTTCGAAAAGACCAAATTTCTTCATATGCCGAATAATTATTGGAGCATCAAATTTGTTAGAAACACGATTACATTGTATTTATATTAATAAGTTAAAATATTAATAGTTAAAATATACCTGAATCCGTTATGTGCAACCAGAATTATATTGCTTTTTTGTAAATAATCAAGAAATTTTGAAAAAGCCATGCCAGGGGGGAGAGTGTCAAGGCGATTTTCATGCAAAAACATTTCACCATTTGTCACTCGCAATCCAGTTACTATAGATGCCTGATGGGACATACCTTTTGACGGAACAATATATGCATTGAAGATATTATTTTCACCAGAGCAAGCAGCAATCTAAAACGTAGCAAAAACTGTAATTTCAAATTCAACCTAGCTAAGAATTGCTTTTTGCCACAACCTGAACAATTTCTGATAATTTAGACAGTCCAGTAGTTTCGATGTCAAAAAGTATCACATTGCAATTATTGAAATCAATGGATGATCTCTTTTCATCTATAAAAATATTATGTATATTTTTAACAGAGTTATTTACTAACATTAAAAGAAAATAGTAAAATTATTTTAAATAATAAAAGAAAACAATGAATTACCGAGTATTTCTGAAAATGAGATAGTATTAAAACCACAATTTGATTGATACGTGATACCTTCTCGGTTTTCTGTAGCAGTAGCTTTACTGCATCGACGTTGTTTTGCAAAAAGCCTTCTTTGCTTTATTTCGATAGTCTTGAGCTGTTTTAATTTGCGCTCGTGAATCAGATCTTTTGCCGTACGGAATTTTTTAGTTTCGTGACCGGGTGAAAGCAAAGCTTTTTCATTAACTTTGTAACGATCCACCCCCCGTGATTATTACCCGGCCGTCGATCCGCCGGAAGGCTGCCGCCCGGCGAACACCAGCCGGGCAAATGCAGCGGCGCTATGCGCCCTTTTTTTTATCTTCTCAGATATCGCGACCGAAACGGGCCGTTATACGGCCGCTATACATCCAAAGCCAGGGCCGTTGTCTCGGCGCTTCCGAGTCACGCCGAATTACGACGGAAAACGCCGAGCGACGGTGCCGCACCACCGCCGAGGCCGCCCGAACGTCGCAGAATTTGTTCGGGCAAAATTATAAACATTTATCGGAACAATCGGGCCCGACGATTAGCGCCGGAATTAACCGAACGAGCGGATTTTCCGGATAAAAAGAGCGGCCCGACACAAGGAGAGACACTCCAGTTCCTGCTCCGATCAGAGCTTGTACGGCGCCTGAACCAGAGCTCCGAACCCAGACAGCTTCTCTAAGGAAAGCGAAAACGGGGTTGGGCGCACCCAGCCTCCGCCGAGAGCTTTCGGCATTTCTTAAAAGAAGCCTCCTGTACGAACCTCACACCGAATATTCGAGGTCGGGCGCACCCGGTCTCCGCTGAGAGTTTTCAGCATATTCAAACGATCCCCGCAAGCCACGCAACGACGAGATTTTACCGGTAGGGAATCACCTGCCGCTGACGGGCGTTCCCGTCTAATCGTTGCATCCACATATGCAGTAATCCCGTCCTGCAATCCATAAGGATCAAGACAAATATCCCGCGATTATAATAAGCGCGTGCTCTCTCCCGCGCCACGCGCTCTCGCGCCCCGCGCACTCGCGACACGCGCTCTCACGCCTAGCGCTCTCGCGCTCTCACGCCTAGCGCTCCCGCGTGCCCGCACGCCCCGCGCCTACGCTCACGCGTATACAACTCGCACGCCCGGCATTTAAAGAGCCGAGGAACAAACGAAAAACGCGACGACAACAAACCGACCCGTCGCTCAATTCCGAGAACTTTAAATCACGAAAAGTCGACCGCATTAATGTACGATCGGATAATTGAATAAAGGCTTTACCGTTCGATCCGATCCGGCCCGTATGTTTAACACGCGGAACGCATTTTGAACACACATTGTACACGCATACATCGCTGTACCACATACACGTATACACGCAATACTACATACACGCATCTACTGTCAACACACTTTACCTTTATATACACACACACATACATAATTTAATCACACTGTACATGCAAACACAATTAAAATAATAAATCAAATCTTTAACGCACTTCCGTGTTAATTGTCTCGTAGCCCTTTCCGAGCCCTGATCCCGTCTGAGCGAATACGAGCCGTGCTCGAAAAGAGGCACATTACAACTTTTAAAATATATTGAGATCCGAGGTTCTTTTGGCAGACGGCTGTAGCCACCCTCCAGTGCAATGATTCTGATGCAGCATAGTGACGATTCTTAGGATGCTTACTGGCGACAATATTATTAAATGATTCATTTCCTTGACTGGATGCACAAGGCGCTAATTTGTCAGCATTGTTGGCGAATCGTGAAAATATTTGCGTCAATGAAACACGTAGATCGGGATCTGATAAAGGTTCTCCATTTGGTAAACTTCTGTAAAGTATTTTTTCTTCGGTGTTTCGATGTCGACACCACTCTTCACATTCATCGTGTTTTCCATAGGCATGAGGAACAATATTTAGTAATGCCTTGTTTACTTTTTGTGCGTCATCTCGATTTTGTGTTAGTGCAAAAGAAAAACATTTGCCAAAGTATTGTATTAATTTTAACGGTAGATGTATCGCATATAACGCACTAGTCAATCCTTTCTTTGCATGGTTTAAATCGGACCATTTTTTTATTTTAGTCGCAGATTCCCTGCGTACTGCAGAAATAGTGCTGCAATCATCGTCACCGATTAATACAGAAATTTTGGCGTTCTGTTCTTGGAGAATAGGATTATGATTGATGAGTTCAATTGCCATATTACTTTCCATTGCCTTGGCGGATCCCACAAAATTTTTTCTACAATCGTGATCTTCTAGTTTTCGACCATGTTCACATTTTGAACACCGTTTGCTTTGCGTGGCAAACGACAAAATCTTTCCAGTATTATAACCAATTAGAGAACTGTGGCCTATCAGATAAGAAAAAAGAAAAATTTTTATATATACAAAAAAATTGCATGTACAAAAATAAAATTACTAGATAACTATGCGAATCAGATAAACTATTATATGCGTGGCCAGTCTCTCTCCGTTGCCATCCAGCATCGAATGAAGCTTTTAACTCTACCGACTCGACATTGTCATTACATGCGGTTAAATTATTATGTTGTAATTCTTCGTTGAAATCTAAATTTATTTTTTCTCTACTCGTCATTTGACTATAAAATTAAATATCGTTAAACTTATTAATAAAAAAATTATATAATAATAATCATAATATTCATATTAAAAAAGTTGCAAATTTTTTGCAGTGAAAATGAATAAAATGTAATTTGTATTTAAATTTTACTCTGCTTTCAAATTATTGTGAACTTTTGTTAACGCGATCTCTTCGCGAACACTTTCTTGGCAACTTTCAAGTGCCACAGCCTCAATAGCTGGGCCTACGATACGCTCATATCTTTTTAATAGAGCCCACGTGACTGTTGGTACATTAATTGCTGACAAAATTGTATTTATTTGAGCTTCGCCAATTCCGGCATCAAAGAGTGCTAAAACGAAAAATACAGGCTTTTTTCTACCTTCCTTTTTCATTAAAAAATGTATTATTTATTTTTACCAATAGCTAATTTGCAGTTAACGTCAAACAGTCGTGGCGCCGTAAGTCTGTGATAATTAGTGTGAACAAAATAAATCTTGTCACATATTTTGCATTGAATTTGGAAAATACTTGCAAGACCAAATAATTGTTCTGATTTAATATTTCTTAATGATAAAGGCATGTCACAAGCAGTACACCACAGTTCAGCTGCAAGCATTTTAATTTCTACAAGTCGACGTCCATTAAAAACTGGATAATTTGCAAAATCGGACTCCTTTACCAAAATATAAATTACAGTTACAATGCCAATTATCTTGTTCTTCCAGTTATTTAATTAATAATATTACCGTTTCTGTAACCTTACCTTATTGAATCTTTTCTTTGTAGAATTGATAATATTTTGAGTGCGCTGCTTCACTTTTATTTTCACAATATGTCCCTTATTTTTGCCCACATTACTCCTCACTTTATGTTTCTTATTACTCATTATTATTATAAAATCTCTCTTTGATAAAAAGAAAATGTCACAATATTATTCTTTGATTAATGAAATTGACACTTACATTGACACTTTTGTTATCAACTTCACATTTTACAATCGGCGCCCTGAAAAGCGCAGCGTTGCCATATTGTTCTGACAGTAAAATTTACCGAAAAATGAAAAATTTCTAAATACACATAATATTTTCACTTTTTTCTTATAATTAAACATAATAATCAATTATAACTTGATTTTATATAAGTTTAATGCAATATACAAGAGTTTGCTGAGGCCCTGCTTAAGCGCCTACAAAATACGCTCCTCCGTGAAAGGAATACCTTAAGTGAAAATTTTGCATGATTTCAAATGAGCATAACTACGCCAAAAATGATCGTATTTGAAAATTTTTTTTTTCATTTTAAAGCTCGAAGTCTCTACTTTAAAAAGCACTCGTCAGTTTCTTAATTTACTCTTCTCCCACGTACGTTACTGCTTGAAAAGTAAGGATGTGTTTGGTCTTTAAAGAATTGCGTACTTTGACGCACTCCACGGGGTAAAATAAATTTTTTTCGCAAATCTTATCTCAATCATCAAAAAATATGGACTTTTCCCTACAAATTAAAAAAAGTGAAGTTCGTACGATTATTTTTCGCGGAGTTATCACATTATGAAAATTACCCATACATTTTTTCCATTTACCGCCAGCGTTAGCATTACCCGACGCGCACCACGAGGAGGTTGCTGGTCGGATTTGGCGCATCATGTGTATGTGTGTGTGTGTCTATGTGTATGTGTGTGTGTGTGTTTGTGTGTGTATGTATGTGTGCGTGCGTGCGTATGATTAGGAGAAAAAAATGTAAAAATGTTACTATTCAAAATTGTGTGTTTCCGCCTCGTCTTCGGATTATTTCTTCTAAACGATCACGCATATTAATGCACGCTCTAATTCTTGTTTGAGAAATTTCAGCCCAAATTTGATGTAATTCTGCTTCTAATTCCTCCAAATATCATCAATATCAATATCATCCATTATGATATGGAATCTCAAGACATGGACGAACGAACCTCGTCACTATACCACCTCCTGGAATGATAGCGGTGCGTTATATAGGAGAAATTTTGAGACCCCACATAATTCCGATGCGGCGTCAAAGGGGTCGAAATTTTATTTTAATGTAGGATAACGCTCGCCCACACACCGCTAGAGTTGTTTCAAATTTTTTGCAAGACAATAATATTGAGGTGCTCCCACATCCACCGATGAGTCCAGATTTAAATCCCATCGAACACGTGTGGGATATGATGGGAAGGGCGCTTAGGAATTTGGAGAGACAACAAATTTGGAGGAATTAGAAGCAGAATTACATCAAATTTGGGCTGAAATTCCTCAAACAAGAATTAGAGCGTGCATTAATATGCGTGATCGTTTAGAAGAAATAATCCGAAGACGATGCGGAAACACACAATTTTGAATGGTAACATTTTTACATTTTTTTCTCCTAATCATACGCACGCACGATCGCACACATACATACACACAAACACACACACACACATACACACACACACACACACACACACATAGACACACACATACACATACACATGATGCGCCAAATCCGACCAGCAACCTCCTCGTAGTGCGCGTCGGGTAATGCTAACGCTGGCGGTAAATGGAAAAAATGTATGGGTAATTTTCATAATGTGATAACTCCGCGAAAAATAATCGTACGAACTTCACTTTTTTTTAATTTGTAGGGAAAAGTCCATATTTTTTGATGATTGAGATAAGATTTGCGAAAAAAATTTATTTTACCCCGTGGAGTGCGTCAAAGTACGCAATTCTTTAAAGACAAAACACATCCTTACTTTTCAAGCAGTAACGTACGTGGGAGAAGAGTAAATTAAGAAACTGACGAGTGCTTTTTAAAGTAGAGACTTCGAGCTTTAAAATGAAAAAAAATTTCAAATACGATCATTTTTGGCGCAGTTATGCTCATTTGAAATCATGCAAAATTTTCACTTAAAAAAGATATGCGTTAAGTTTGTTGACGAGTGTATATATTGTTATCAATTATATAATATTTAAATTATATCAATTATTTAATATTATTATTTTTATATTTATGATTATATTTATAATTATTATTATATAATTAATTTATAATAATTAAATATTTATAATTACTAAATATATTATTAATTATGTTTTTAAAGAAGTGGTAAAGAATAGACAAGAGGAAGAGAGAAAGAGAGAGAAAGAGAAAGAGAGAGAAAGAAGAAAGACGGATCGTTTATTTAAAGTTAAAGAAGACGAAGAATAAGCAAAAGAAAAAGAGAGAGAAAGAAAGAGAGAGAGAGAACGAAAAAAAAGGAGTATAATATTAGGTAATGATACTGTTCAATATTATTTAATATTATTAATGAATATTTAATATTATTAAATTTAATTAGAGTATTAAATATTACTAAACTATATATTAAACTTTTTAAATATTTGAACATTATTATATTTAATAATCATTTAAATCTTTTATTTAAAGTTAAAGAAGAGAAGAAGAAAATGTAAAAGAAAGAGATGGAGAGAAGGAGAGAAAGAGAGAGAAGAAAAAAAGAAAATCTTTTATTTAAAATTAAAAAAGACGAAGAATGAACGAGAGAGAAAGAAAGAGAGGGAGAGAGAGAGAGGGAGAGAGAAGAAAAAAGAAGTATAATTAAATAAAATATAATTAATATTATGTATAATTAAATAAAACTATTATATCTTTTTACATTATATCTTTTTATTATATCTTAACAATTAAATACAAATTTTAACTTTACGACGTAAAGAATATAGTAATTAGAAAATAAAAGTTAGTTAGAGAAAAAATAGAAAAGAAATTCAATATAAAGAAATGCCACAATTTCTATTTATTAAAAAATAAAACAAAAATGTATACACATAAAATAAAGTAAGAAAGTGACAAAGCGAATAATATTTATAGTAATATTTTTTTTTATAGTAAATATATTGAACATTATGATAAACGTACATGGAAGTAACATACATATTATCAATTATCAATTTGATAAGATAGGTTATGTTACATTAAATAAACTTTGAATAATACTTTGAATGACTTTGAATAAACTTTGAAAGTAACTTTCTTTGCTCTTGTTGACTCTCTCTCCCTCCCTCCCTTCTACCCACCCTCTCTCCCTCCCTCCCTCCCGCCCTCACTCGCTCACACCATCTCTCTCTCTCTCTCTCTCTCTCTCTCTCTCTCTCTCTCTCTCAATAATTTATTTAAAAATAAATTTTCTTTATTGGTACGTTTCGATCCTATGTTTCGGACCATCTTCAGAATCTACAGTATACAGGTTACTGTATACTTTTATTGTTACATAAAAAACTTTTTATAATTTTTACAAAAAGCAGTGAAATCACAACAAAATCTTTACAAAAGAAAAAAACACGCCAAGTGTAAAAAAAGTTTGACATTGTTTGCAAAATTTTAGAAATATACAGCTCAAAAATAAATATAAGATCATAGCTACTCAGCCAAGTATAAATGGTTTATCAATTTTGCAAATTAATTTCTGATCCGATAGACAGTTTATTACAGAATCACCTTTGTATTTTTAAGAATAATATTATCATCTGTATAATCAAAACGATTTAGACCCGGCATTGAAAGGATTAAAACTAAAGTGACGAACAAAAACTTGGCGTGCCCGGGTCGAGGCATTAAAATCTGACGTGCAATGAACGGTATATGCATTAGCAAATATATATGATAAATAAAATTAGCTTCAATTATCTGTATATAAATAAATCAAATATAAATAAAATTAATTAAAAATACACTAGAATTAATGATAAAAATACATTAGAATAAATAATAAAAAACACTTTAAAATCTGACATGCAATTAACTGTATATGCACTAGCAAATTTATAATAAATAAAATTATCTTGAATTATCTCTATATAAAAAAAATAAATATAAATAACATTAATTAAAAATGTACTGTTTTAACATAAAATGTAAAATATAATCAAATTATATAATTACAATTCTAAAATTTATTTTAAGAATATATTACAAGTCTAATAAATAAATTGTGAAGAAAGTATAAAAATATAAGAAAAGAATAGCATAATTATATCGTACAATATGGTATATTTTTAAACACGAAATCTTATTTATTATTCTACACAAATTATTTTGATAGATCAATTTTTAAACAATCTTATTAAAAAATCTATGTAATTTTAATGCCCCGACCCGGGCACGCCAAGTTTTTGTTCGTCACTTTAGTTTTAATCCTTTCAATGCCGGGTCTAAATCGTTTTGATTATACAGATGATAATATTATTCTTAAAAATACAAAGGTGATTCTGTGATAAACTGTCTATCGGATCAAATATTAATTTGCAAAATTTATAAACCATTTATACTTGGCTGAGTAGCTATGATCTTATATTTATTTTTGAGCTGTATATTTCTAAAATTTTGCAAACAATGTCAAACTTTTTTTATACTTGGCGTGTTTTTTTCTTTTGTAAAGATTTTGTTGTGATAATATTATGTATATATACTGTATATACTATGTACATATAAAATATATATGTACTCAGGCGGCACATGAACCTAAAAGATATCTAAAAAAATGACTTAAATACGTCTTATCGTCTTTAGAAATCTTTAGAAATCTTTAGAAATCTTTAAGATGTCTTTTGGTCTTTTTGTGCTGTCTAGGTATGTATGTATGTATGGATATGTGGTGTGACGTTGCCGTCTCGACGCGTGTCCACTTCACCCTAGAAGCGGGGCAAAAAGAGCCGAGCGTCCACGCCACGCGAGCATAAGAGAGCGATACCGAGATCCCAGGGAAAAGAGCGCTGTCGTAAAATAATTGTATTATTAATTCGCTTTGATTTTGTTATATTTTCGGGAGCCGTACCGGGAGAGAGAGAGCCGTATCGAAGAGAGAGGCGAGAACGATAACGAGAGAGAGAGAGAAAGATCACCGGTGCCACAACAGCCAACATCATCGACCTTAGGTACCGGCGCACGCGGTACAGGAATGATGTTCATGTGCCGGAAAGAATTCGGCAGGAGCGAAACACTCGGGAAAACACTCAGGGCCAGATCGACTTTGGGCACATAAAACGCCCTAAAGGAAAAGCAGAGAAGGCCCCTTCAGCTGCAATTACACCTAGCGGTGACCCCCGTCCGCCGAACGGCTTGCATGCCGTATTAATACAAACGATAATAACCCCGCATGATACGAATTACGGCGTGTTAAGAAGTTAATAATTGTTGTCGCGAGGGGTGCTTAGAGCCTCGATACGCAGTTGAGTATGTCGCGCGGCTGCGAGAAACAGAGCGCGGCCGTGATTGGCTATCGATTACGCACCGCGTGCGCGCAGGATTGATCCTGCTATCGAACGCCGGCCGATGGATCGCTCTCTCTGGCGTGTACCCTCGACCCGGCCTGACGTGTCGCGGAGCCCGTACGGAAGGACGATCTAAATTCGTTGTGACGTGGCCAAAAAGGCGAGAAGGCGTTAATTACCGGTGAGGCTACCCATTCTTAATAATTGCGTACCACAATTATTACGAGTCTTGATTTCCATTGTTCTGACGGAATCGCATATCTTTGGTGAATTTTTGTCGCACGGGCGAAGCCCGAGATTTTGGTAAGAATTAAATTGTGTTAACGATTCGCGCCAAGCCGTGGAAAGTTTAAAGATTTCGAGCTCATCGGTATTAAAATCACGACAGCGTCGAGTCCCTGGGAATCGGTCGCGAGCGGCGTAGTAGAGCATTATTGTAATCGCGTTTTGTTTAATTTTTGTTCGAGTATTTGCGTGCCGCGCGTCGTCCTAGCGGGTTCGTAGCGTGATACGTGCGTGCGTGTGAGAATATGCGTCTATTGGTGTGAGGATAATTGTTGTACGCGTGTGTGTTTTGCGAACGCGGCGAGCGTGTCGTTTGTTCGTCCTTCGTCGGCAAAAGAGACCTTAAGCTCGGCGTGCGTAGCCGAATCTCGACTCGCGAGAGAAATCCGGCGTGTCTTAACGTAATTAATCGAATCCGTCGAAAGGTCGCCAAGATCAAACGATACCGACTAACGCTCTCGTCCGCTGGGTGACCGAACTTTCGCCGCTATTATCGGTCCGCTATCGCGATAAAGATTATTGTTAGAGTTTATTTAAGGTTAACCGATCTAATTCGGTCCGCCACGCTAAACGTTATTCTATCTGTTTCCCGAGATCTATAATTAATGTCTTTGTCTGTCAATTAGCTTCCGTTTTTATCTTATACGAGAATTATGGATCTTATACGAGAATTATGCGATCTTTAAGGTTATATTTTTTGCCAGTACTCTCGACATTAGATTATTTTATTTTCAATTTTTTTTTGTGTTACGCTGAACCTCTTGTATCGCGTGCGTATTCTCGATTTGAGTCACAGATTCTGTTTCCCTTTGTCATGAACGAGGCCGAGCATGAACTAAGATGCTACCTATTTGCTACTATCTCACTTTCAATTTTACTTTATTAATAAATTGTTATTCTCTTTTTCTTCATTTACTTCGCGCTCTTTATTTTTAATTGTTTGTCGCGCCCTATTCCCCGTATATCTCCGCCTTACGTCTCGTACCGCGAATAATCTCGTTTTGGTGAATGGTAACTATTCGTGTGCAACACCACCCCGCCCCTCTTCCGATTAGGGCTGTGGTCCGATTTATGCTCACAGCGCTATCAGCGCGCTCAAATCTATAGATACGTCACGTGGACTATAGATTGATAGCGCTGTGAGCGTGAATCGGACCGCAGCCTAGGTGAGCTAGCCAGCTCGTAGTGGTTCTCGGCCGAAATTTAGATTTGCGCTACGGTTAGTGAAACTGGTGCGTGAAAGACCGCACCTGGCGCCCAACAATCTTAGCTTCGCGACTTTTTCGGCCGTCTTTCCGCTGCGAATCGCGCGGGACGCCGACACCCTTAGTCCCTCACGCGCGCGATTAAGAACCGAATAACTTTTTGGTTGACGACTACCGCTCCACAATTAATTGAAAAGTTGTCACAGTATAAAGAAGTAAAAAAGTTCTTGTAAGAAATATGTCTGATTAAAAAATTTCATATCACGTCTAGATTTTTCTTGACAATTTACGTAACGTAATAATACAATAAATCTTTTTATTTAAAGATGTTTTAATAAATATATATAATTGTATGCTTTAAACATGTATGTACGTTAATAATGCGTTATATTTGTGATTTATTCAACACATAAAATTTGAACACCATGTTATTTGGTACTAATATACCACTATTGTTAGGATATTTGTAAGACTACAAACAAGAATAATGTATATAATGTATAGATTTATTTAGCAAAGTAAGAACACAACGATTTATGCAAAGACGGCAATCTATTATCAGCCTGATCAGACTAGCCTAATTATTGATGTAATTCGATAGATTATTAGAAATATAAACGCATTATTAGTCTGCACAGAATAAAGGAAATCATTTAGTTTTAAAAATGTGTAAAACAGATATATATGTGCCGTATCGTGACATCTATCTTAAATTATCCTATTCACATTTCGAGCTTAAGGGTACATTTTCACCTGACGCTATGATGCTCATTTTCAGCGTCAGAAGACGTCATATGACCAAAAATGACGAATTGGTATCCTTATATTTAGGCCCAATTGCACCAACGTTATTTTGGCTTTAAGTGAGACTTAAATATGTGTCTGTCTTTATTTATTTAGAAAGAAAGATAAAGATAGACACATATTTAAGTCTCACTTAAAGCCAAAATAACATTGGTGTAATCGGGCCTTAGTCACGTGACATCTTCTGATGCTGAAAATAAGCGTCATAGCGTCAGGTGAAAATGCACCTTAAGACACAGTGAATAAATAACAGAAATTATCCACCAATAGGAGGAGGGAATAATATCTATTCCCTGCTCCTATTGGTAAATAATTTCTGTGCTCTATTCCCTGTGCCTTATTCCTCTTAGGGTGCTGTCACATGGCAGTCGGAATTTCGGAAAACGGAATCTCGGAAAAGTACTAGTACTAGGATCAACCAATCAGAATTATTTGGAGAAACTTTAACTTAACGTTTAGTGAAAATTAACCGGGATTGAATTTTTATCTTTATAAGAAGAATTATATTATTAATAAATAATTGTTCGGTAATTATTTATTAATATATACATAAATATTTAATCAAAATATTTTATCACATAAAATAGTTATCATATTGTCAAGAATAAAAGTTGCGTGTTTGTCGGTCCGGTTTTTTTATGGCTGGGCTCCCCATGGACTAATATTTCGGAGCATTTCGGAAATTAGTAAAAATAGAAAAATTTATTTTGATAGTTTTCCGACAAAAAAAATAATTAATACAATAGAAAAATATATAAAAAAGTGACATTTGTATGTATTGTTTATTATAACAGAAAATAATAAAGAAATTTTCTAAATTGAAAAAAATTTGAGGTTAGAATAGCATTCCGTTTTCCGTAAAAATCACTCCATGGGGAGCCAGGCTATCGAAAAATCGGATCGGAAAAAAATGATCATAGCAAGTGTAAGATAATTAATGTTAAATATTACGTTAATAATTTTAAGTAAAATTGTGATAAAATTGTTCATTTTTTAAATTATAATTTTTTTTATAATTTTATTTCTCTTATAATTTTATTTTAAGTGATATATATTAATTATTTGATTAAAGATGTTATTTGACAAATTGTAATATACTTATTAATATTTAATTTTTATACTAATTTATTTTGTAGATACATCATGACATCGAAAAAAATAAAGATACTTTTGGCAAAAGAAATTATTAAGTGGCGACAAAGTCCACAATTATTAATAGCTGAAGAAATGCGACAAAAATTGTTGAAATTTCTGAAAATAATGTTTTGTATTGTATATTGGCTGCTTTCCTTTTAGGAGACAACCCGACATTCAAACTTTACTAGATAATTCTGATTGGTTGATCACCACTCTAGTACTTTTCCGAGATTCCATTTTCCGAAATTCCGACTGCCATGTGACAGCACCCTTATTGTGTCTAGAGTCCCTAGATTTCTATTCTAGAAATTCTAATTGTGTCTGGGCCCTAGTGACATCCATCTTAAATTATCCTATTCACATTTCGAGCTTTTAGAATTAACACGTGTTCTTGGTTCCTGCAGAGTTGTCCGTTGTCCTTATCCAGGTACATTTGTCTTTTTCGAAGCTATATTTGTATAAGTACGCTCTTATGATAATTATATCATTTTCTAATTCTTTAAAGATTTTTTTCGTATTCAAATACGTTATATGAGCAATTTTAATATTATTTGGTATATTTACAAACTTTGTTTCAAGAGATGTACATTCTTGAGGGTTGTTAGGTTATAGTTGTAAAAAATACAAATTAAGAGGATGCCGAACTGAATATCTTACCAACCAAAAATTATTTTCTTTTGCGCACGCTGTTCCTTTTATTGGTTGAAAATAAATAGAATAATAAATGCTTTTCCACGATTAAAGTACACATAGCAACAAAGTGCGAAATATCCGATTTTATGTTAATTTTATGTTAATAACACGTATTTATGTTATTTATGTTAATACACGTATGCATGAAAATTTTGCACACGCTTTTCTCT
The DNA here is from genome assembly GCA_963971435.1 of Lasius platythorax. Taxonomy (NCBI): domain Eukaryota; kingdom Metazoa; phylum Arthropoda; class Insecta; order Hymenoptera; family Formicidae; genus Lasius; species Lasius platythorax. Next base: position 12,726,109 of record OZ020540.1, read on the forward strand.
TTTACAAAAAACTTCTAAACTCATTTCTATAAAAGTTCACCTATATTCTTTCATGCAATTCTTAGTCTGGAGCAGTCTTCTTTTGTAAGTACAAACTGCAAAATTTTTATATTAAGCAAATATTGTTTCGACCTAACCTAATCTGACGCGTCAGGTCGAAACAAATTTGCTTAATATAAAAGTTTTGCAGTTTGTACTTACAAAAGAAGACCGTTTTAGACTAGGAATTGCATGAAGGAATAGGTAAACTTTTATAAATGAGTTTAGAAGCTTTTTGTAAAAGAGAAAAGCGTGTGCAAAATTTTCGTGCATTAACGTGTATTAACATAAATAACATAAATACGTGTTATTAACATAAAATTAACATAAAATCGGACATTCCGCATTTTGTTGCTATGTGTACTTTAATCGTGGAAAAGCATTTATAATTCTATTTATTATTTTACCAATAAAAATATTAGCGTGCTCAAAAAAAAAATAATTTTCGGTCGGTAAAACATTCAATCCGGCATCCCCTTAATTGAAATATTGTAAGACGAAAATCATGAGAACAATTATAGGATTTTTATCTTACAATGTACTTTTATCCATCATATCACATAGTATATGCATTAATTATTTGCTTTATTTTGTTAGGTGCCTATAATGTCAGATATTAGAGAAAGTATTAGAAGGCATTTGGAATTGAGTGAACGACTCCACAAAGCAACAAAAGAAGTTTTATATGAAAACAAAGATGTAGCAGATGTTGCACAAAACTATGGATTTAAGCTATGGGAATTGAAACGAAAAACGAAGATATTGAGAAAGAAAAACAGATATTTTGAATTAAAGGATAAGTATGAGGGAGCAGTAAAAGATGTTTTCTTTGGACTAACACTAACTGATGCTGCAAGAAAGTATATAATTAGAACGGTAACACTAGCAAAAGAATATCAAAAAAATAAGCGCTTAGGACGTTTTTACAAATTTGACAGACTCTCAAATCACAAAGACGGAGCTTTCACATTCATGCAGGAATTTTTGTTACTGGAACGTTTACTTCTCTGGAAAGAAAGTTCTCAATGTGCTTGTCAAGTTTGCGCAATGGAACATCTACTGAATCTGGCTTATTATTTCACCCAGGAAGAGAATAAACAATGTCCTTCTATATGGCATAAATACAAGAGAGCAGATACAAACTGGCTTTATGAGTTTTTATTGAGATACATCGAAGAAATTTCTAAATTTAAGTCTGCTGATTTGTGCGCAAAAGAGCCCCGAGAATCGATGAGCGCATCGTACGTCATCATTTAAGAACAAATTTCGGAATCAAGTGCTTTGAACTTTATGCATGTATCTGAAAAGAGACTGGTTCATCGCAAATTTCCAATGTTGATTAAACAAAAGTTTTCATTAGACAAAATTTGCCGTGTTTAGAAATAAACCAATCCGTTTTTAAAAACAAACTCTAAAGATAGATTTCGAACAAGAAATTATTTCTAAAGAAAAAAAATGCACTTAACGTTTACGTTTTTGTTTTGTTAACAAGCATTACAGATATAAAAATTTGTTTTGAACCAAAAGAAAATATTAAAGAAAATAGTTAAAACTTCATTTTCAAAAGTCATAAGATTTTGCGCACATTTATCTTTGCTATAGATGATATTTATAAGCAATACTTAACATTTGAGAGTAGAAATAATCAAATAATGCCAAAAATTAAAACGACAATGGATCAAGAAACTTAATGTACCTAATTATCTCATTGTGTACGAAAGAATAAGATTTTATTATGTCTGCAGAATATTATTGTTATTAATTGACACAAATGTTCTTTGAATAAATACATGCGCCACCCTATATACAAAGAAAAACTATTTTTAGTTATATTAAGTACCGTATACACTTTTTTATGCATTTTCACAAATTTTGTATGTACATGTCACATTTACCATTAAATTACGTATGTTATAAAGAATTACATAGAAAAAATAGGAAAAGAGAGAAAGTGAAAGAAAGAAATGAAGGATGAAGATGAGAAGGAAAATAAAGGAAGGAAAAGTATTATCTAGATTGTCAAAAAATAGATTATTATTTTCAGTGCATATTTTCATTCTTTTTTTTCATTTTCTTAATTTCTATAGCTCGATATTCTCTTCGTATATTTAAAAATTGCATGTAACTTTCTAGTTGAAATGGATCACGCGTTTATTACTTTGCAGATAATACTACGAAAATCGCTCACAACTTTTTTGACATTCGAATGTGAAGTTTGACGTGAAATTTTTTTGATGTATTAATTGCCATTTTTGATGTCGCCGATAGAGAATGCAAACTTATTCATGTATTTGTATATTGAAATATTGACTTTGTACTGACTACGTTTCGCGAATACGAACGTATCTCTAAAATTTATCACTAAACAAATTCTGAAAATGTTAGTCAGAATTTTCTTCCATATAATTAGTTATTGCATAATTGATGTATCCAAGATTGAAATATATATAACGAAGTAAAAAAGTACTTGTAGGAAGTATATATCGTATTTAAAAAATTCCATGTTATGCTAGATCTTCATTTTTCTTGACAATTTATGTAACGTAATGATACAATGAATTTTTTTAAAGATGTTTGAACAAATATTCTTTAATAACTATTCCTCGAAAATTACTTTTAAATAATAGAATGCTTTGAAAATGTTTGTACGTTAATAATGTTAGTTATAAATTTTTTGTCATTTATTCAATAAATAGAATTTGAATATCACGTTATTTAGTATTATTGTACCACTATTGTTAGCATATTTTTAAGATTACAAACAAGAATAATGTATATATCTCTAGCAAAGTAAATGCAAGGGTGGCAATCTTTCATCAGCCTGATCAGGCTAGCCTAATTATTTATGTAATTCAATAGATTATTGCAAATATAAACGCACCATTACTCTGCACATTATTAATATACATATAAAATTATTTCATTATTTCATTAATTAAAATGGTCAAAACGAAAATTTCTTATTTTTTATTAAGTGAGCATTTATTGTAAACAGTATGCAACTAATTAAACTTCTATGAGCCTGTTCGCATGAGTGAGCACTTCGCGAGAATGTTGATTGCCAGATGTCACAATGTGTTGAGCTCTGACTAAGCAATCCTTCAATTCGGTGTCTTCTTCTATGGTGCGATCATTCCACCAGTATACAGTTGTGGATAACGCATCTGTAAAAAAAGATGATAGAGAGAAATTGTAGGTACTTACATTTGGTGAATATGGGAGAGAAAGCTTGATCATGATACTCGGTAATACTCTAAACTCACTCACCTTTGCTTAATAGTTATGTGTCCCATTATCACGTTCTGGGATACCCTAGTCTTAGATTCCACAACGCTGTTAGGCCATATAATGACAGTGCTTAAGCAACGTTTTCTCTTTAATGGTAGTATTATCATCTATGCAACATTCCTGCATCTGCGTACTGCGTATAGTCGCCGTACTCGAGATATTTGGCAGCAGCGGCAACTACCCGGTACTTTTGTCATCAGCACTCCTTCATTCTAATATCTATGGAAAATATTTTTCTTAAGTTAACACTGCTCTTTCTTTATGTACTTGTGATAAATATATTAAAGTATAAATATAATTAAATATATTAAACATTTTCTTTTTTGTTATAAAGGTTTGTATCTCACTTTAGCATTTGCGAAATATGTACATCTGTACAGTGTGTTTGCTCTAAGATCAAATTTTTATTTTGACGTATGACTGTAATAATATTGTATTATGCCTCCATAATATGCTTTTTCCAAATCAGTGCTATAATCATTGAATGCTGACCTCTTTCTTATCAGTTTAGAAGTTTTTTTGCAAATCGGACGATATCTTCCATCAAATCTACTTATACCATAGAAGTATTTTTGTCATCTAGAGACTGTTTGGGCCTAGATAACTGTTTGCTAACTATGTATGGCAAGAGTTTACCCTTCAGCGTGATAAAATTTTTGCGGGACTCCTGGAAAGAATCTTTTCGATCACTTTTTGTCCTTGCCGAACTTTGTACATTGGAACGCTTACTCAGTCTAGCTTTTATCAATTCGCTCAGGAAACAGAGAACAAACAATATCATGTTCGATGGGACATAAATAAAAAAGCGGACGAACACTTTGTGTTTGATTTTAAAATAACACATCAGTGCAATTTCTGGATTCTCAGATTTTTCTGCTTGTAAAAAAAGAACGCTTCAAGCACCCACGATCGAATCGCAACCTCCATAATTCGATCAAGAAAATGTTTTGTGATGGACAAATACTTTGAAATACGTCTAACAATAAAGATAATTTAATCCATCGAATTTTCAATATTGATAATATAATAGTTCTATTATATAAAATCCATCGGCTCTGGGTATCTGGATCAGCTCACGGATGTATTGTAGAAGCAGCTATAAACGCTCAAAAAATTTTTTAAAAAAATAATACTATGAAATATTTAATGTAAGAACTCTTAGAAACCGTGACCAAATAAGGAGTATATCAGAATAAAATTTATATTACGCGACGCGAGTTTAAAGATTTGACATTTTTAAATAAGTATATAAATTGCTGTGAGAATTTTTAAATTTCACTACTTTATTTAATAATAAGTTCTTGTCAAAAAAAATATCAAAATTGATATGTGTTATAGGTCTTCATATTTGAATATTATTACGTACCTTATTTAGGAAGTCCCTCGCGTTTTTAAATTTGCTGTAAAAAAGTTAAGATAAATATTTAAATTGATTATTATAAACTTGTATACTTACTTGTAAAATAAGAACTATCTCTTTAGTATCCACAGTTCTATAGTTTATCGAATATTTGTATAGATTGTTATAATATTTTCAGTTTTATTGAGGACAAAATAATATTCAATTTTTGCTCGTCATCTTAATTATCCATTTATATAATATTCAATTTCTTGTATAAAATGTTTATATCAGCCATATAAAAATTATAATTTACATATTAAATGTAAATGTACAATATGTCTCACTATAAAAAGGATTATTCCCTTTTATTTCTTTTACTAAAATAGATACACCATAACGAATATATATCAAATTAAATGATACAACCCGAAATATATTGTAAGTATAATCGTAACTCATACGAGCTATATATTTTAGAGAACAGAAAGATGAAACTGTGTTTAACGTCAATTATAAATGCAGGGGTTAAAAGTTATTTACATCACAGAGACAAAAATGAAAAAAGACAATGAAGTTACTTTGAAAATTTTAAGCTTTGTATAATTTGTAAAATAATTTGTAAAATGATAAAATTTGTGTATAATTTGTTATCTAAGTCCTTTCAATTGTACATTCTTGTGCTCGTTTCAAAATATACATATTACTGTAAAACACATTTATGTGTGTTTCTATTTTGTCTAACAAATAGTTTTCATGAAGATATTTTTGAATACTAGTTATATAAACTATATATTTAATTTATTAAACTATACATATAAGATCTTTAAACGGCATCTATTATATTTATCTTATTAAATACATATTCGATTATACTACATATCTAGAAACATGTTCTTAAGACTCTTTAAAGTCTTGTAAAGCCGAGTATACAATTATGTATGTTGCTCGCGAATATTTGAATGTTTACGGGCTGCACACAAACATATGTATATTTTGTAGGGTATGCGATGTATTGTTTTTTTTTTCAATCCAAATAAGAAACATTGAGACATATCAGCAAACAAATTCTCTCGCACAAAGTTTCTTTATCAAACATTAATTTTTTAATGAAAAGCTTTAATCAGTATAAATGTTAACGAAATAAACTATTTTAAATATTATTGATCATTAGTAAGCGTAAGTGTAACGAAAATACTGTACAGTTTAAATACTCCGTGAACAATGATTGCAAATGTCACTTATACGCTATTCATAGATTATATATATATATATATATATATATATATATATATATATATATATCAATGTAAACTAGGTTTAAGTTTTGTTTATATTTTGAAATCTTTGATTTTGCCTATTCGTGACATTGAAGTCCGCATTCATTGTCAGTTTGCTTCTGTCCATTAGTCAGTTGCCTGATATTGCCTGATAAATCTTACAATTCCTATCTTACAATGTGCCCCTTTTATCTATCATATCAAATAGCATGCTTTAATTATTTAATTTGTTTTATTTTGTTAGGTTCATATATAATGTCCACTATCAGAGAAAAGATCAAAAGCCAGCTAGAATTGAGCGAACGGCTCCATAAAGCTGCGGAAGAAGTTTTGAAGGCTAAAATTGCAGATGAAGGGTTGCATGATAAAGAAATATCAAAAGTTGCACTAAAATATGACTTCACATATGCGAAATTAAAACAAAAGGTGAAAATATTGAAAGAGAAAAAGAATTATCTTGCATTAAAAAATAAAATTGAACGTGTAGTAGAGGAAGTAAAAGATGTACAATGTAACAAATCTATTAGGTATATCTGTGAAAGATAAGATGAATTACCACCACACTTAATATTCCCAGAACGTCGTAAACGTCTGGTGCATTGACATTTATACCATGCATTTGTCATATATACAATATGACAAACTTGTAAAAAAGGATGGAACTTTTTATATTTGGAAGAATTTTCTATGCTGAAATATTTATGTACCTGCCAAACGGATTGTTTTATATGCCATTGTAAAGTTTGCGCATTAGAATATTTATCCAAATAGGCTTACATTCGCTAAGGATAAGAATATAAGATATCCCCATTAATGGGATACACGGGAATAAGCGAACGTAGAGTGGGTATTGGATTATGAAATGAGACACTACGACGCAATTTCTAAATTCAATGGTCCTAAATTGTGCTAACTTGAGCTTCAACAATCGACCAGCGTACGGCAACATCAATACGATGTACTTACGGATCCAAGTATAATACTTCGCACGCCCCTCAGCAAGGGGATTCTCAATCATACCAAGAAGTTTCCGACGTAAGTATCATTTTGCGGTAATGATATTATTTCATAATTATTTTAAAGATTTTTTAGAATAAATAGAAATTCAAATTCACTGTGAAATTCTGTGCAATGTTTATGTGTATTGTTTTGAAAAAATTTGTTTCAAGAAAATATATATCCTTGAATGTTGATAAGTACATTCGGACAGAACGTTTCAAACGTCGTATGGTGAAAATCGCGAGAATAATCTTACGATTTTTATCTTACATTGTACTCCATTTATTCATCATATTACATAGCATGCTTTAATTATTTGTTCTATTTCGTTAGATTCCTATGACCGTTAGGGAACATATCAGAAAAGAGATTAAAAGATATCTAGAATTAGACGGTTTGATGGAGCCAGAGCAGCAAAAGAAGTTATCGATGGAAAAAAGAATGTAAAAGAAGTTGCACGAAAATATCAACTTGAGTCATCATTATTGAAATTAAAAACGAACATTATGCAAGAGAAAAGACATTATTGGGAAGAAAAAGATAAGATTGAAGAAGCAATAAAATATGCTTTTGCTATTTTGGAACAAATATTAAATTTGTTGCAAAACAGCGTGGTGTTAAGGAAACAGTACTTAGAGATGAATTTAATAAATATAAGAGCTTATCGACATTCAAGGATATATATTTTCTTGAAACAAAATTTTTCAAAACAATACACATAAACATTGCACAGAATTTCACAGTGAATTTGAATGCCTATTTATTAATAAATAGAAATTCATATTTACTGTGAAATTCTGTGCAATGTTTATGTGTATTGTTTTGAAAAATTTTGTTTCAAGAAAATATATATCCTTGAATGTCGATAAGTACATTCGAACAGAACGTTTCAAAACGTCGTATGGTAAAACTCGCGAAAATAATCTTACGAATTTCATCTTACAATGTGCCCCTTTTATTCATCATATCACATTGCATGCTTTAATTATTTGCTCTATTTCGTTAGGTTCCTACAAACTCTTATATGAGAATGGAGCCTCATCAATCGACCAGATGGGGGCAACCTCCACGCGGTGTACCTGCGCACGCCTATCAGCAAAGGGGATATCAATCATCCCAAGAAGTTTACGCTATAAGTATCATTTTGTGTTAATGATATTATTTCATAATTATTTTAAAGATTTTTTAGAATAAATAGAAATTCAAATTCACTGTGAACGTCTGTGCAATGTTTATGTGTATTGTTTTGAAAAACTTTGCTTCAAGAAAATATATATCCTTGAATGTCGATAAGTACATTCGGACAGAACGTTTCAAACGTCGTATGGTGAAAATCGCGAGAATAATCTTACGATTTTTATCTTACAATGTACTCCATTTATTCATCATGTGACATAGCATGCTTTAATTATTTGTTCTATTTCGTTAGATTCCTATGACCGGTAGGGACCATATCAGAAAAGAAATTAAAAAATATCTAGAAGTAGACGATTTGCTGGTGCCAGCAGCACAAGAAGTTATCGATGGAGAAAAGGATGTAGAAGAAGTTGCACAAAACTATGGACTTGAGCCATCATTGAAGTCATCATTGGAATTAAAAACGAACATAGAGCAAGAGAAAAGACGTTATTGGGAATTAAAAGATTGAAGAAGCAGTAAAATATACTTTTTTCCATTTCAAAAATATTAAATTTGTTGCAAAAGAGCGTGGGCGTAACGCAACAGTACTTACAAATGAATTCAATAAATGTCAGACCTTAAACGATTTCACTTCATACGAATATGAGAAACTCTCAGCAAACATGCACGGAGATTTCACATACATATAAGGAAGAACGTTTCTTAATGGAACAATTATCTTCCTTGATAGATAATTGGCAAATCTGTCGTTGCAAAGTTTGCATATTTGAATGTTTGGCATTTGAATCGGTCAAGCGTAAGAATAAACAATGTTATTCTGAATGGTCGAAACACGAAGATTCAAATTTAAATTGGCTGTTTCTGTTCATGATCGGATATACCAAAGAAATTTCTAAGCTCAAGTTTTCTAATTTCTGTAATGTACAGCCCCAAGCATAGATGAGCGTATTGCCACCTTAATCGTCATCTGATCAATAAGAAATTGTGGAACCAAGTACTTGGTATGCCCATCTGCAAGGAGGCTTTGAACCACCGCAATTTCCATTTTTAGTAAATAATATTATTTTAAAATTATTAAAAAAAATTTTTTTTTAATAAAGAGAAATTCAAATACACTCATGTGTTTGGGGAGAAATAGTTTAATATTGACGAGCGCATAACCTTCGACGTCATTCATTAAGTATACAATATTTATAGTATATAATTTTTTATGCATTTTCACAAATGTTGCATATACATGTCATTGACCGTTAAACTATGTATGCTACAAAGAATTACATAGTAAAGATAGAAAGACAGAGAAAGACAGAGAAGAAGGAAAAGGAATGAAGGTAAAAAGGGAAGTGGAGAAAGGGAAAATAATAATCTTATTTTTGATAATCTAGTGATTGTTGAAAAATAAATTATTTTCTGTGCATACCTTTATTCTCTCTTTTTATCTCAATTTCTACAGCTCGTGATATTCTTGGTAATTTTAAAAATTGCATGTAACTTCCTAGTTGAAATGGATCGCGTTTATTACTTTGCAGATAATACTACAAAAATTGCTTATAACTTTCACGTACAAACGTGACGTTTGACGTGAACTTTTTACAATATGTATCAATTGTCATTTTTAATATCGCCGAGGGAGAATGTAAACTTATTTATATATTTCTATATCAAAATATAGTCTTTGTACAGATTATGTTTTGCGACTCTGAACGTATCTCAATTTTCAGAATTTGTCTACTCCTTTCTATATAATGAGTTACCGTACAATCGATATATCTGAGATTGAAATATATATATATGTATAATTAATAAAGTTATAATATATTTATATTTATTAATTATATATATATTACAAGTCTAACAAATTATATATATATATATATATATTGTATATACATATAATATACATATATATATTTCATATATGTATATTATTATATATAACACAACAAAATCTTTACAAAAGAAAAAGCACGCCAAGTATAAAAAAAGTTTGACATTGTTTGCGAAATTTTAGAAATATACAGCTCAAAAATAAATATAAGATCATAGCTACTCAGCCAAGTATAAATGGTTTATAAATTTTGCAAATTAATATCTGATCCGATAGAAAGTTTATCACAGAATCACCTTTGTATTTTTAAGAATAATATTATCATTTGTATAATCAAAACGATTTAGACCCGGCATTGAAAGGATTAAAACTAAAGTGACGAACAAAAACTTGGCGTGCCCGGGTCGGGGCATTAAAATTACATAGATTTTTTAATAAGATTGTTTAAAAATTAATCTATAAAATTGATTTGTGTAGAATAATAAATAAGATTTCGTGTTTAAAAATATACCATATTGTACGATATAATTATGCTATTCTTTTCTTATATTTTTATACTTTCTTCACAATTTATTTGTTAGACTTGTAATATATTCTTAAAATAAATTTTAGAATTGTAATTATATAATTTGATTATATTTTACATTTTATGTTAAGACAATACATTTTTAATTAATGTTATTTATATTTATTTTTTTTATATACAGATAATTCGAGATAATTTTATTTATTATATACATAAATTTGCTAATGCATATACAGTTCATTGCATGTCAGATTTTAAAATGTATTTTATTATTTATTTTAATGTATTTTTATCATTAATTCTAGTGTATTTTTAATTAATTTTATTTATATTTGATTTATTTATATACAGATAATTGAAGCTAATTTTATTTATCATATATATTTGCTAATGCATATACCGTTCATTGCACGTCAGATTTTAATGCCCCGACCCGGGCACGCCAAGTTTTTGTTCGTCACTTTAGTTTTAATCCTTTCAATGCCGGGTCTAAATTGTTTTGATTATACAAATGATAATATTATTCTTAAAAATACGAAGGTGATTCTGTGATAAACTTTCTATCGGATCAGATATTAATTTGCAAAATTTATAAACCATTTATACTTGGCTGAGTAGCTATGATCTTATATTTATTTTTGAGCTGTATATTTCTAAAATTTTGCAAACAATGTCAAACTTTTTTTATACTTGGCGTGTTTTTTTCTTTTGTAAAGATTTTGTTGTGATTTCACTGCTTTTTGTAACAATTATAAAAAGTTTTTTATGTAACAATAAAAGTATACAGTAACCTGTATACTGTAGATTCTGAAGATGGTCCGAAACATAAAATCAATAAAAAACGTTCCAATAAAGAAAATTTATTTTTAAATAAATTATTGAGAGAGAGAGAGAGAGAGAGAGAGAGAGAGAGAGAGAGAGAGAAGAGCGAGAGAGAGCGAGAGAGAGGGAGGGAGAGGGAGAGAGAGAAAGGGAGAGAGTCAACAAGAGCAAAGAAAGTTACTTTCAAAGTTTATTCAAAGTCATTCAAAGTATTATTCAAAGTTTATTTAATGTAACATAACCTATCTTATCAAATTGATAATTGATAATATGTATGTTACTTCCATGAACGTCTATCATAATGTTCAATATATTTACTATAAAAAAATATTACTATAAATATTATTCGCTTTGTCACTTTCTTACTTTATTTTATGTGTATACATTTTTGTTTTATTTTTTAATAAATAGAAATTATGGCATTTTTTTATATATTGAATTTCTTTTCTATTTTTTCCCTAATTAACTTTTATTTTCTAAGTACTATATTCTTTACGTCGTAAAATTAAAATTTGTATTTAATTAGATAGATTTAAGATATAATAAAAAGATATAATGTAAAAAGATATAATAGTTTTATTTGATTATACATAATATTAATGATATTTTATTTAATTATACTTCTTTTTTTTTCTTCTCTCTTCCTCTCTCTTCCTCTTTCTTTTTCTCTCTCGTTCATTTTTCGTCTTTTTTAATTTTAAATAAAAGATTTTCTTTCTTTCTTCTCTCTCTTTCTCTCCCTCTCTCTATCTCTTTCTTTTACATTTTCTTAGTCTCTTCTTTAACTTTAAATAAAAGATTTAAATGATTATTAAATATAATAATATATAAAATTTATTAAAAAACAACCTGACTGGCCTATACAAAAATTATTAACACAACGTTTCGGCCCTTGGGTACGGGCCCTTATCAAGTGTTGCTTTCAAGCTGTCAAAGTGAAAGCCGTGATATGACTCACGGCTTTCATCATCAGTCATATCACGGCTTTCACTTTGACAGCTTGAAAGCAACACTTGATAAGGGCCCGTACCCAAGGGCCGAAACGTTGTGTTAATAATTTTTGTATAGGCCAGTCAGGTCGTTTTTTAATAAATTTTATATATTCTTACTCATCACTGGCGACTTCACTTTAATTATTTGATATTTAAATATAATAATGTTCAAATATTTAAAAAGTTTAATATATAATTTAGTAATATTTAATACTCTAATTAAACTTAAAAATATTAAATAGTAATATTTACTACTCTAATTAAATTTAATAATATTAAATATTCATTAATAATATTAAATAATATTGAACAGTATCATTACCCAATATTATACTCCTCTTTCTCTTTTTTTCTTTCTCTCTCTCTTTCTTTTTCTCTCTCTCTTTCTTTTGCTTATTCTTTGTCTTCTTTAACTTTAATTAAACGATCCGTCTTTCTTCTTTCTCTCTCTTTCTCTTTCTTTCTCTTTCTCTCTCTTCCTCTTATCTATTCTTTACTTCTTCTTTAAAAACATAATTAATAATATATTTAATAATTATATATATTTAATTAATATAAATTAATTATATAATTAATAATTATAAATATAATCATAAATACAAATAATAATATTAAATAATTGATATAATTTAAATATTATATAATTGATAACAATATATATATACATATATATATATATATATATATATATATATATTTAGGTACATATATATATATATATATATACCTAAATACATATATGTATACATACCTCTTTATATTCTCTCGTCTTTCCTTCTTCCTCTTTATCCCTTCTTCATTAACTTTATCTCTTCTTTTTTAACTTTATTTACTTTAAGAGTTTACTTTGACAGTTTGACATAAACTGTCAAACTGTCAAATGACACGAGTGAAACAAGTCACACAGACGAAATATTTTATATTTGCGCATTGCAAATATGCCTTGAGGGACAAAATCGATTTGCGTGTGTGCGTGAGTATGTACGTGAGTGACTGAAAGTTGAAAGTCTTAAAACGTGAGAATTATATAACTTTTCTGGGTATGAATTTTCGAGACCTCGGGATTGACTGCACCAATCATCTTCGAACTAGTCGCTAACTAACGTCTAATCGAAAGCTTATATTAACATTACATAAGCAAAATGCCGTTAGATTTTTTATTATGGCTTTAGTTCAAGAAATATCTTGACAGAAATATCTTGACAGAAAGCTCGTATATGACAAGAATTCCGGATAAGCTTAGTAGCGGCGTGGTACCCACGGTACCCCGGACGTTATTATGATTCATAAATTTTTTTACACCTTTTTTTTTATACTTGGCGTCGCGCCGCTACCGCGTCGCTTGATATATAAACACAATATTATATATATATATTTTTTTAAATATATGTATATATACATATGTAATATATATATGCCATATTTTGTATAATATTATGTATATATACTGTATATACTATGTACATATAAAATATATATGTACTCAGGCGGCACATGAACCTAAAAGATATATAAAAAAATGACTTAAATACGTCTTATCGTCCTTTAGAAATCTTTAAGATGTCTTTTGGTCTTTTTGTGCTGTTTAGGTATGTATGTATGTATGGATATGTGGTGTGACGTTGCCGTCTCGACGCGCGTCCACTTCACTCTAAAAGCGGGGCAAAAAGAGCCGAGCGTCCACGCCACGCGAGCATAAGAGAGCGATACCGAGATCCCAGGGAAAAGAGCGTTGTCGTAAAATAATTGTATTATTAATTCGCTTTGATTTTGTTATATTTTCGGGAGCCGTACCGGGAGAGAGAGAGCCGTATCGAAGGGAGAGGCGAGAACGATAACGAGAAAGAGAGAGAACCAGAGAGAGAGAAAGATTACCGGTGCCACAACAGCCAATATCATCGACCATAGGTACCGGCGCACGCGGTACAGGAATGATGTTCACGTGCCGGGAGGAATTCGGCAGGAGCGAAACACTCGGGAAAACACTCAGGGCCAGATCGACTTTGGGCACATAAAACGCCCCAAAGGAAAAGCAGAGAAGGCCCCTTCAGCTGCAATTACACCTAGCGGTGACCCCCGTCCGCCGAACGGCTTGCATGCCGTATTAATACAAACGATAATAACCCCGCACGATACGAATTACGGCGTGTTAAGAAGTTAATAATTGTTGTCGCGAGGGGTGCTTAGAGCCTCGATACGCAGTTGAGTATGTCGCGCGGCTGCGAGAAACAGAGCGCGGCCGTGATTGGCTATCGATTACGCACCGCGTGCGCGCAGGATTGATCCTGCTATCGAACGCCGGCCGATGGATCGCTCTCTCTGGCGTGTACCCTCGACCCGGCCTGACGTGTCGCGGAGCCCGTACGGAAGGACGATCTAAATTCGTTGTGACGTGGCCAAAAAGGCGAGAAGGCGTTAATTACCGGTGAGGCTACCCATTCTTAATAATTGCGTACCACAATTATTACGAGTCTTGATTTCCATTGTTCTGACGGAATCGCATATCTTTGGTGAATTTTTGTCGCACGGGCGAAGCCCGAGATTTTGGTAAGAATTAAATTGTGTTAACGATTCGCGCCAAGCCGTGGAAAGTTTAAAGATTTCGAGCTCGTCGGTATTAAAATCACGACAGCGTCGAGTCCCTGGGAATCGGTCGCGAGCGGCGTAGTAGAGCATTATTGTAATCGCGTTTTGTTTAATTTTTGTTCGAGTATTTGCGTGCCGCGCGTCGTCCTAGCGGGTTCGTAGCGTGATACGTGCGTGCGTGTGAGAATATGCGTCTATTGGTGTGAGGATAATTGTTGTACGCGTGTGTGTTTTGCGAACGCGGCGAGCGTGTCGTTTGTTCGTCCTTCGTCGGCAAAAGAGACCTTAAGCTCGGCGTGCGTAGCCGAATCTCGACTCGCGAGAGAAATCCGGCGTGTCTTAACGTAATTAATCGAATCCGTCGAAAGGTCGCCAAGATCAAACGATACCGACTAACGCTCTCGTCCGCTGGGTGATCGAACTTTCGCCGCTATTATCGGTCCGCTATCGCGATAAAGATTATTGTTAGAGTTTATTTAAGGTTAACCGATCTAATTCGGTCCGCCACGCTAAACGTTATTCTATCTGTTTCCCGAGATCTATAATTAATGTCTTTGTCTGTCAATTAGCTTCCGTTTTTATCTTATACGAGAATTATGGATTGCGATCTTTAAGGTTATATTTTTTGCCAGTACTCTCGACAATAGATTATTTTATTTTCAATTTTTTTTGTGTTACGCTGAACCTCTTGTTTCGCGTGCGTATTCTTGATTTGAGTCACAGGTTCTGTTTCCCTTTGTCATGAACGAGGCCGAGCATGAACTAAGATGCTACCTATTTGCTACTATCTCACTTTCAATTTTACTTTATTAATAAATTGTTATTCTCTTTTTCTTCATTTACTTCGCGATCTTTATTTTTAATTGTTTGTCGCGCCCTATTCCCCGTATATCTCCGCCTTACGTCTCGTACCGCGAATAATCTCGTTTTGGCGGTGAATGGTAACTATTCGTGTGCAACACCACTCCGCCCATCTACCGATTAGGTGAGCTAGCCAGCTCGTAGTGGTTCTCGGCCGAAATTTAGATTTGCGCTACGGTTAGTGTAACTGGTGCGTGAAAAACCGCACCTGGCGCCCAACAATCTTAGCTTCGCGACTTTTTCGGCCGTCTTTCCGCTGCGAATCGCGCGGGACGCCGACACCCTTAGTCCCTCACGCACGCGATTAAGAACCGAATAACTTTTTTGTTGACGACTACTGCTCCACAATTAATTGAAAAGTTGTCACAGTATAAAAAAGTAAAAAAGTTCTTGTAAGAAATATGTCTGATTAAAAAATTTCATATCACGTCTAGATTTTTCTTGACAATTTACGTAACGTAATAATACAATAAATCTTTTTATTTAAAGATGTTTTAATAAATATATATAATTGTATGCTTTAAACATGTATGTACGTTAATAATGCGTTATATTTGTGATTTATTCAACACAAAAAATTTGAACACCACGTTATTTGGTACTAATATACCACTATTGTTAGGATATTTGATAAGACTACAAACAAGAATAATGTATATAATGTATAGATTTATTTAGCAAAGTAAGAACACAACGATTTATGCAAAGACGGCAATCTATTATCAGCCTGATCAGACTAGCCTAATTATTGATGTAATTCGATAGATTATTAGAAATATAAACGCATTATTAGTCTGCACAGAATAAAGGAAATCATTTAGTTTTAAAAATGTGTAAAACAGATATATATGTGCCGTATTGTGACATCTATCTTAAATTATCCTATTCACATTTCGAGCTTAAGGGTACATTTTCACCTGACGCTATAATGCTCATTTTCAGCGTCAGAAGACGTCATATGACCAAAAATGACGAATTGGTATCCTTATATTTAGGCCCAATTGCACCAACGTTATTTTGGCTTTAAGTGAGACTTAAATATGTGTCTGTCTTTATTTATTTAGAAAGAAAGATAAAGATTAGACACATATTTAAGTTTCACTTAAAGCCAAAATAACATTGGTGCAATCAGGCCTTAGTCACGTGACGTCTTCTGATGCTGAAAATAAGCGTCATAGCGTCAGGTGAAAATGCACCCTTAAAGTAACACGCGTTTCCGCACAGTTGTTCGTTGTCCTTATCCAGTATGGGTGCTTTCCATTTAGCAACACAAGTCGACACAAGCGTCATTCTATCTTTGTTGTCACTGGCGATATAAAGAAGACAAAATGACGCTTGTGTCGACTTGTGTCGCTAAATGGAAAGCACCCTATATTAGTCTTTTTCGAAGCTATATTTGTATGTATGCTCTCATGATAATTATATCATTTTCTAATTCTTTGAAAATTTTTTTCGTATTCAAATACGTTATATGAGCAATTTTAATGTTATTTGGTGTATTTACAAATTTTGTTTCAAGAGATGTACATTCTTGAGAGTTGTAAGGTTATAGTTCTAAAAAGTACAAATTAATTGGAATATTGTAAGACGAAAATCATGGGGACAATCTTACGATTTTTATCTTACAATTTACTTTTTTTATCTATCGTATCACATAGCATGGTTTAATTATTTCCTTTATTTCATTAGGTTCACATAATGTCCGATATCAGAGAAAGTATTAGAAATCACCTACAATTGAGCGGTCGACTCGAGGCAGCAGCAAAAGAAGTTTTATATGAAGACAAAAATATAACAGATGTTGCAGTAAATTATGGATTGAATATTGAGATTCTCCATCGAAAAATAATGATAATGGAAGACAAAAGAAAATTTTTTGAAGAAAAAGATAAGTTTGAAAAAGCATTTCGAGCTATTTTTTCTGATACAGTAACTATAGCTGATGCTGCAAGAATTTATAATCTTGATTACACGACACTAAAAGAAGAATTTCGAAAATTTAAGGAGTCTAATGGTACATACGAATATGACAGATATCCATCAGTCTAAACTAATGGAGTTTTCACATTTACTGAGGAATTTTCGTTATTGGAATGATTATTTATGTCTCTGGAAAAAAATTCTCTATGCCAAGTTTGCGCAGTATTGGAACATACTTCGTCTAGCTTACAATTTCGCCCAGGAAAAGAATAAATAATGTCTATTTGTATGGAACAGAAGTGAAAAAGTGGTTGAAATTTGGCTTCGAAATCTGTGGCTTCAAAATCTGGCTTCGAAAAGACTTCGAAATGAGACAGCAAAGAACGAGCGCATCGTAACATTCATCTTTATTCGATCAATAACAAGTTTTAGAACCAAGTAGTTCGAGCACTTATCTGCAAAGAAACTTTAATCCATTGCAAATTTTCTATGTTGATAAAACAAAAGTTACAGTAGACAAAATTTGCCATTCCTGAGAATAGGTAATCAGTCTTGAAAGCAGGAACTAAACGTAGATTTCGAATAGGAAGATATTTTTAAAGAAAAAACACACAACACTTATCTTTCTGTTTTATAGACAAGCATCATAGATTTTAGAGCTGTTTTTGAATAAAAAAAAACGTTTAAAAAAATAATTGAAACTTTATTTCCAAAAGTTATGAAATATTGCGCATATTTACAGCTTTTATAGATAATATTTATAAACGATACTTATTGTTATAGAATAAAAATAGTCAGTTACTTGTATGCAACAGTAATGGATCAAAAAGTTCGGCATATTTAATTATCTCATTGTGTAGAAAAGAATAAGATTTTTTAAGTCTTCAGGATATTGTTGTTATTAGTTATCAAAACTGTGCTTTGAGTAAATACATTCGCGATCCTGTATACGAGGGAAAACACAATTTTATTATCTATATTACAATGAGTACCTACTGTTTATAGTTTTCTATGCATTTTCACAAATTTTATATATTCATGTCAAAAGTACCGTAAGTATAAAAAGAAGTTAAACTAGATATGTTATAAAAGATTAGATAGTAGATATAAAAAGAAAGAAAAAGAGAGAAGAAGAAGGGAAGAGAGAATAGTTTTATCTGCTAGTAATTGTCTAAAAATAGATTATTATTTTCTGTGTATATCTTTATTCTCATTATTTATTTTGTTTATTTCTATGGCTTGGAATACTTATATTTTTAAAAATTGCAT
>OZ020540.1:12745197-12788818 GCA_963971435.1 Lasius platythorax
TGTTTATATATATCTGAAAATCGAACTTGTACATTTCACGAATCCGAATGTATCTCTACTTATAGAATTTCTGCTTTGTCGAAATAGTTAATTATCATATAATGAATATATGTAACATTGTAACCTACATGTGCGCGCGATTCAGGAGACTACATCCGCCGTTGCTGAGAATGATCAGCCTATGGATCTGAGGACCTCTTTTCAAACAATATTGAGGTAGGGGAACTGACAATGAGATGTTATCTCCGAAAGCTGCAAGTTTTTGCTTATGTTCTACGATGTTTTTTATAAACAATATTTAATGTTTAAAAAGGAAATGTTTAAAGATATTTAAACGTCGAAACAAGCGTATCTCAAAAGAAGAAAGAAATCCAGATTTACAATAATTCTGTTAATGCTCCCGCTAAAAGAATAAAATTTGCTTAGTGCGTTGATTATTATTGTAAAACTGTAATCTGAATGAATTGTAGACGCAAGTTATTGTACAAAATCAGAAACTATTTTATCATTAATTATACTAAATGCTGTTTTACAGAGATAGTTTTCCGCATTTGTCAATGTTTTTGATAATTTTAGATGAATGTCCAAGTATTGATAAAGAAAGTGTGCTATAATTGAAATTATGTAACAAAAAGAAAGAGAGATTTTCATCTGATAGCTATTATTTAAATGTAAATTATCATCTTTCCCTATTTCGTCCGTGTCTGTGTAACTTGGAATATTTTTTTATTTTTTTCATCAAAGTTGCGTGTAACTCTAGTCAAAGTTACTAACAACTTAAAAGTTCCACAGAGTACAAATTTTATTGTTCCGATTATTGCGATTTTCGTGTACTTGAACACGAAAATTCTTTATGATATAGGACCAATTACTATTTTTAACATGAAAAAAATCTTCGCGTATGAGTTTATACATATATCTAAAAACAATATTTTTATCATACTGATTATATTTTTGAAGTCTGAAATCAATAGTATGTATTTACTTATAGGATTTTTATTCTGTCGATAGAATTACTATAAGATCGATATGTGAAAAGAATGTATTATACTCTAAATGTTTCTCTAACAATAAGATAAAAACATAGTAATAAGGATATTGTGAAAAGAGAATTATTCTTTTATATAAATATATAATTTATAATATAATATTTATAAGTTTGTACTCTCACAAAAATATTAATTATTGTGCGTTACATAATTTTAATTCCATGAATTAAAATTAAGTATGGACATAATTTTAATTCATAGAATTAAATTTATGTCCGGACGTAATTTTAATTCATAGAATAAAAATTATATGTCTGTAATTTTAATTCTATACATCATTTTAATTCGTAGAATTAAAATTGTTGTTCCTGTGTTGTTCTAATTAACAAAAAAGTACATTATTTTACAGCATATAGGCAAAGAAAGAACATAAAGAAAGCATAGACATAGTACATATAAATCGAGCATGAGACACGAGACCTGGGTCCTGAACGATTAAATTGGATTACACGTTATTTACTAGTGAACACTTCTTTAAAGTCGCTCAAGTTTTTTTTTTCGAGCCACTTATTAACATCATCCATTCATCTAACAAACTAAAACTATTCAGTAACAAACACTGTGCTGCACTGTAAATTGCAACACTATATAATCATGTACCTTGCTGCAACAATATGACCATATAACGTTAAATGAACGGTCCGCATAAAATAACCTACGACCGTTTATTATTAACAAAAAATATATTCTTAATTTAGAGGATGTTCTAGAAACACTTAAGAATATCTGTTAAGAGGGATTTTATAGTATACAGTTCTCTTACTTCGAGAATACAATTTTCTCGATGCAAGTACGTAATTAACATGAAATTATTTCTCTAATATTTGCACAAAAATATTTGGTTCGCACAAAATTTGCGATAAATTTCTCATTCTAATTCACATTAAGCCTTCTGTCGATGCAAAATTTTTCACCTTTCCATCAATGTATGGACTCGGGTACTAACTGCGTATTTTCGACACATTGCACTGCGACAATTTCTTTGTAACAGCCGCTGGGCATCGAACATTCTTCTCCGTTATATTTTAGGAGGTTTCCGAATACAAAGGCCCTTTGTATTTTGTTTTTCGGGCGGAGAAAAGTTCCGACACATTTTTAACATTTAACGTTGCTTAGGGTACCCGGGTGCCCGTTTATTGACTGAAGGATTAAACGATGATTACTCGTGTCGAGCTCTGGCGCGCGCCTCTTTGACGAATGCGAACATACTCGGCGATCGGCGACTGCCGAAAAATCGTGCATGCGCTTTTTTTCTCGAGCACGGAAGAACGCGGAATCAGGAAACCATGGAGGCTCCAAGGTCCATCGTGAGAAATTCCCTTGCCTGGCTCAAGCGAACCGTCGCGTCGCGACGCGATTGGCCCCCTCGGGCCTACATAAATCCCACCATAAAATTGATGCGTTTGCCTCGTGGCAAAGATGTCAACGGTATCAGGAAATCATGATTTGATCGCCCCACATTTCCGACCGAGACCGGTCAGACGTGACACGCGATAAGCGTGATGACGCCGACAAAAATATACACATTTCAAGGGTGCAAACTGTATACTTCTCTTCTTCACTACTTCGCATTCCTTCTCTTTTCTTTCTCTTTTTTTTTCTTTTCTTTCTCCCTTCTCCTCGAAAGAAATTATTTTTAAGTAATAACGCGCGCTTTATTTATATAAGATATCATTTAAAGATTTATTTTCTGTTGGAATAATATGGTGTACGAATATGAAAAAATATTTATATTTGCGTACGTCAGACGCGACACGCCTAAGCGATGGCCCGACAAAAATATACATATTTTAAGGGTACAGACTCTCTATTTTTCTTCTTCTCTCTTCCTTTTTCTTTTCTTTCTCTCTTCTCCTCAAAAGGAATTATTTTTAAGTAATAACGCGCGCTTTATTTAAATAAGATATAATTTAAAGATTTATTTTCTGTTGGAATAACGGTGTACGAATATAGAAAAAATATTTATATTTGATACGCGATAATTGAAATTACTAATTATGTGTTTTCGAGAGAATGTACTCTCTTCATTTATTAAATTATTTCAGCTTCTCGAATATTCCCGAGAGCGAGACGCTCCGTTCAAACAACAAGTTTTAGTTTTTTTTTCTATAGTTTTTCTGATTTCACGTCATATATCACGCAGTCAAGTCGTGACAAACAACCCGGCCGATTCGACACTTGGATTATAATTGGTCGCGGACTGCCTGTGCTTATTGTAGGTAAATCGTAAATACCTGCTCATCTCTCTCTCACAAGTAGATCACTGTGCGACTAGCCTTCTTCGGGAGTAGATTACGCTTAAGCTTCATCTCGAACGGAACGCTCGCCTGTTCTCTATTAAAGTAAGTATTGCACGGTCTTTTATTGTCGTGAGTCGAAATCTCGATTGCGCTCAGTCGGTCTACGAGTTTGGAATTGCAGTTTCTAACAAACTGATTTAAATAAAGTAATTATTCGTGAAATAATCTCCTATTATTTTTTTCTTCGAATCTGCGATCAAATATCTTTAATGTAGCCGTGATATCGAAGACGCGTCTACAAATTAAAATAATAATTTTAGAAAAAGATTTAGCAGAGAGATATTTTTCTTTTATCTCTGAAATAATAACTACAGCTTTCAAATTATTTTAAATTATTTCATTTAAGCGCGCTGTGTGTGTTAATCATTTTATCGCGATATACGTCCGATGATTTTATTTTTATAACAATGTTACAGGCACGATCAGGATACCAACATTAACGCGGTGGTGTTTACCGCTAATAATGACATTCGTCGTTCGGAATTTCTTGAGAGGCTTAGCGAAGCATCTGCCATTTTAGCGCAACGAATTTAATTTGTCCCGGCTGAAGAAAGATAAATCGTGCAGATGTCAACGGTATTAGGACGACATGATTGCGTAAAGCAAGCTACGGAAGCCAGTTGGACTTCGCCGCGGAAACTGACAATTGAAGATTTGCCGTTCGAGTATTAATGAAGGAGTCAAAAGTTGGCTGCATTGCAGAAAATGAAAAGGTAAAAGTTACCTGCAAAATTTTTGAACCGATCAAACTTGTATAATTTTTTAATAATTCTGTGTTCAATCAAATATTGCATACGCTTCGAAAATCGTTACAATTATTATTATATATTGAAACGTACACTTTACTGTAAAAAAAGTATGCATTCCTCTTTATTGTCTAACAAATAGTTTTCATGAAAACAATTTTGCTCACAATAGAGATCAAATTGTACTATTGTATTTAATACATATTTTGTTATGACCTATCTCTTTTAGTTTAAAAGATAAAAAAAATGACCACAGATTTGATGGAACACTCGGCGCGCATCTCTTGCATTTTTTAAATTAAATACATGTTCTAAGGTACTACATAAGCAAACTAGAAACATGTTTTTTAGAAGCTTTAAAGTGTGTGTCTTTTAAAGCCGAGTATACAACTATGTATGTGGCCAGTGAATATTTGAATGTTTACGGCTACACACGAACGTGTATATTTCATAAGGTATGCGATGTATTGTTTCTTCAATCCAAATGAGAAGCATATGACTAAAGTTTGTACATTATGACATATTAGCAAACAAATGCTCTCCCACAAAGTTTTTTTATCAAATATTAATTTTTATCTTAGTGAAAGGCCGTAAGCAGTACAAATGTTCTCGAAATAAACTGTTGTTAATGTTATTGATTACACACCATTAGTAAGTGTAAACGAAAATACTGTATACATTTTAATAATCCGTGAACAGTGATTGCAAATGTCATTTATACGATATTTATAAGTAATTTACATAAATGTAAACTAGGCTTAATTTTTGTCTATATTTTGGAATTTCTGATTTTCACATATTCGTGACATTGTAATTTATTATCAGAGTCTGTTTCTGTTCTCCAGCTGATTAAATAAAGAGTCCGTTTTAGTCAGTTGCTTGACATTTCCATTAAAATTTGTTTTTGATTTTATTTATAAGTATTATTTTGTGTTTATGATATTATTGGTAATTATGTAGAATAGGGCCTTTTTCGAATTTTGATATTTTTTAAGATCCGGAAAGCTATGTTGAAAAAAAAATAGGTTAAAAAATAGGTAGGTTATATATTTTTCGGACTCCCCCGATTGATTATCACCGTCGGAGTTACAACAAAGATTTTTACCAAGAGAGCCGTAAAAAAATATCAAAATTCGAAAAAGACCCTATTCTACATAATTACCTTAATATTATTTCATATATTGTTTCGAAAAACTTTGTTTCAAGAAAATATATATCCTCGAATGTCGATAGATACGTTCGGAAAAAACGTTTGAAAACGTTTGAAACGTCGCGTCGTAAGGTGAAAATCGCAAGAATAATCTTACAAATTTTATCTTAGAATGCACCCCTTTTATCCATCATATCACATAGCATACTTTAATTATTTACTTTATTTCGTTAGGTTCCTACAACGTCCGATGTCAGAATGGAGTCCCAAGCATCGACCAGCGTATCGCAACCTTCATTCGATGTACAACAAGTTTTGGATGCAAGTACTGCGCACGCTCCTCTGCAAGGAGATTCTCAACCATTCCACCCAGTTTACGCTGTATCATTTTGTGTTAATGATATTATTTCATAATTATTTTGAAGATATTTTTAGAATAAATAGAAATTCAAATGCACTGTGAGATTGTCGAAATTACGAATTGCTTTCGTATGTCTCATTTCATATTCATATATTCACTTTAGATTGGCTCTTTCACGTTTATTCCATGCATCAGGACATTTTTTATTTCTTGTGCGAATTTATAAGCCCAGTTGCTTAGGTACATCAATGCGCATACTTGAGATTGACATTCTGATTTAGAATCTTTTTTCCAGGTACATAAATGATTCAATATGCTAGATTCCTTAATTGTTTTAATGTGCTATATATAAAACCTTCATTAACTTTATATTTCTTTGCAGCATCAGATACAGATGATATATTAAATCTGACAGCATATACTGCCAATTGAAGCTTATGTTTTCTAATACTTTTTTAAATATGAACCTATAATAAAGGAATATAAAGTTGATGAAGGTGTTATATATAACAGATTGGAACAATTGAAGAATCCAGAAAGTAGCATATACCTACATGTGAGACAATTAAAACGGACGATAAAGTTTTAACATTTAATGCTTAGGTACATCAATGCGCATACTTGACATTGGCATTTAGATTTAGAATTTTTTTTCCAGGTACGTAAATGATTCAATATGCTAGATTCCTCCGAATATGTGAAATCATTGCTTAAGAATGGGTCATAAAAGTATGAAGGTCCGATCTTTTTACGTTTGTCAAATTCTCTAATACATAGTAAATCTCTTGGAATATTATACTTTATTTCAATTTCGTTTATAGAAAGTTCAGGAAAAAGAAGACAATTAAATAGCATACAATTAAATGACATGTGATATGATGGATAAAGGGGTAAATATTAATATAAAAAATAAGCATGCATAGACAATGTTAAACTACTCAACCAAGTACATCGGGCGTTTTACTGCAAGGAGAACAATCGCAATTTTCCAACGTAAATATCATTTTGTGTTAATCTTATTATTTTATAATTATTGAAAAGATTTTTAGAAGAAAGAGAAATTCAAATATACTGTGAGATTCTGTGTAATGTCTATGCCATTCCATATATTGTTTAGAAAATCTTTGTTTTAAGAAAATATATATCCTTTAATGTCGATAGGTACGATGAAATGGTAATTTCAAAATGAAAAGGTACGATAAAGTGGGAAAAATTAATTTTTCACTGAAATTATTAGCTTGTGCACAAGGCACAAATTTTTTTTTTCTTGGTACAATACCAAGTAATTAAATTGAATTGAATTATTATTAATATATTTTATTTTATTCTTGTCAGATAATGATGCGAGTCAAAGGGAGAGATTGACGGAGCAATTGAACAGAGGAATATTAGAATGTTCAGTCTGTTACGAGCATATCAAGCAAAGCGAGTACGTTTGGTCCTGCAATAACTGTTACCACATATTGCACCTAAAATGCATCAAAAAATGGGCGAAATCGTCTCACAATCAGAGCGGTAAGTAAAAAGTTAAATACCTTGTCAAATCGACAAATCAATGAAATGTGACTATTCGTGCAGAGAACAGTTGGAAGTGCCCAGACTGCCGGGACATTAGTTTTCTCATACCGGAGGAGTATTTCTGTTTCTGTAGGAAGAGGAAGATGCCGGAGTGGAATCGCAGGGACGTGGTTCACTCGTGCGGCGAGATCTGCGGTCGAAAGTCCAAGAACAATTGCACGCACAAATGTACCCTGCTCTGCCATCCCGGCTTCTGTCCGCAGTGCGTGGCGATAGTGACCAAGTATTGCGGCTGCTGAAGAATGTCGAAGATGCTACTATGCAGTGCTCACCAACTGTTGCAGTGCGTTTCAATATGCGAAAAAGATCTGTCGTGCGGCAAGCACACTTGTCAGAGAAAATGCCATCAGGGAGAGTGCGGGCCTTGCGACGAGACCGTGCGACAGAGTAATATTTTCTTATTTTCTCTAGCATATAATTAATTTTCAAGCTAAGATAATTATCAACATGATATTAGGATTGTAATGGATAGTAATTCTATTTTATTATTAATCAATATATAATTGTAATTAATACTTAATATATTTTATTATTTTATTATTTTATTATTAATTTATTATTAATTTATATTTTATTATTTTATTATTTTATTATTAATTTTATTATTAATCAATATATAATTGTAATTAATACTTAATATATTTTATTATTTTATTATTTTATTATAATTTAGTATTTTATTATTAATATATTTCAGTAATTATATTTTATTATTATTAATGGATAGATAGTAATTATACTTTATTAGTAATCAATATATAATTGTAATAATTTTGTTTTTCATTTTGTTTAGCCTGTTTTTGTGGTAAGAAAACTCAGAAGGTACCTTGCCGAGCTAATGTAAACAGATATGTACATATTCCTGTAATAATATCTGCAACAAACCATTGGACTGCATTATTGCCAAAAAGTCTGCCATCTGGGGACATGCGAATCTTGCTCCTTTACGCCCGAGAGAATCACGACGTGCTTTTGCGGTCAAACGCCGTTGACGCAGAAGAGAGAGAGCTGCTTGGATCCTGTGTCCATCTGCGACAAAATCTGTTCTAAGCGTCTAAGATGCGGCCAACCTAGTAAACGTCTGAAAAATATTGCACACTTTGCGTCTGTATAGATGTGCTTAGTATATGCGCTTTCGTTCGATTTATTAGTTCGATAAATTTAAGAAGCCTAAAAGTAGAAGGATTAAATGAGATAATTAAGTAGTTTGTTGATCCCTCGCTGTATTAATTTTTAGCATTATTTGATTATTTCTACTCTTGACGATGAAGTATTGTTTATAAATATTATCTGTAGAAAATATAAATGTGCGAAAAATCTCATGACTTTTGAAAATAATGTTTTAATTAATTTCTTTAACGTTTTTATTTTTTTTAAATTTAAAACAGTTCTTATATCTGTGATGCTCATTAACGAAACAAAAACATAAACGTTGAGTGCATTTTTTCTTTAGAAATAATTTCCTATTCAAAATCTTTAGAGTTTGTTTTCAAAACCGGTTTGGTTTATTCCCAGGAACGGTGAATTTTGTCTAATAAGATGTTTAATCAACATTGGAAACTTGCGATGGACCAAAATCTCTTTGCAGATTGGCGCTCAAAGTTCAAAGTTCATCGACGAGCGCATCGCAATATCGTTGTCATTCGATCAACAACAAATTTCGTAACCAAGTGCTTTGAACTTTGAGCGCCAATTTCCAAAGAGACTTTGGTCCATCGCAAATTTTCAAAGTTGTTAAACAAAAGTCTCATTAGACAAAATTCGCCGTTTCTGGGAATAAACTAATCCGGTTTTGAAAACAACTGTAAAGATAGATTTCGAACAGAAAATTATTTCTAAAGAAAAAATGCACTCAACGTTTACGTTTGTGTTTTGTTAATGAGCACAGATCTTAATGCTGTTTTGAACCAAAAAGAAATATTAAAGAAATTAGTTAAAACATTATTTTCAAAAGTCATGAGATTTTTCGCACATTTATATTTTCTACAAAGATAATATTTATAAACAATACTTCATATTCAAGAGAAGAAATAATCAATATTAAGTATTAAGTACCGTATTATATTAAGAACCGCATACATTTCTTTATACACTTTTATAAATTTTGTACATACATGTCAAATTCAAACTATGTATGTTATAAAGAATTACATAGTAAAGATAGAAAGAGAGACAAAGTGAAAGAAAGGAATAAAGGATGAAGATGAGAAGAAAAGTGGAGGAAGGGAAAGTGTTATCTAGTGATTGTCGAAAAATAGATTATTATTTTCTGTGTATACCTTCATTCTCTTCTTTTATTGTCTTAATTTCTATAGCTAATTATTCTCTTTGTATATTTAAAAATTGCATGAAACTTGCTAGTGTTGAAATGGATCACGTTTATTATTTTGCAGAC
Source organism: Lasius platythorax (assembly GCA_963971435.1). Lineage (NCBI taxonomy): Eukaryota > Metazoa > Arthropoda > Insecta > Hymenoptera > Formicidae > Lasius > Lasius platythorax. The sequence goes on from OZ020540.1 coordinate 12,754,777, forward strand.
AATACTACAAAAATCGCTCACAAGTTTTTTGATGTTCGAACGTAATGTTTGATGTAAACTTTTTACGATGTATGAATTGCCAATCTTAATGTCGCCGAAAGAGAACGTAAACTTATTCATATATATGTATATCGAAATATCGACTTTTGTTAGTACTCATTATGTTTCGCAAATCCGAAAATATCTCAAATTTCCTCGATATAATTAGATATCGAGGAGAATTGAGATACGTTCGGATTCGCGAAACATAATCAATACAAAGTCGATTTTGAAATTTCTGGTTTTTTATATATTGTATATATTTTACGAAGTGAAAAAGTACTTGTAAGAAGTATATGTCTGATTTTAAAATTCCATGTTATGCTAGATCTTTATCTTTCTTGACAATTTATGTAACATAATAATACAATAAATCTGTTTAATTAAATACGTTGAACAAATATTTTTTAATTATTTTTTTCGAAAATTATTTTTAAATAAATGAATGCTTTGAACATGTTTGTACGTTAATAATGTTAGTTATAAATTTTTTGTGATTTAGTTAAATAAAATATAAACATCATGTTATTTACTATAGTACTATTGTGCTATTGTTAGCATATGTATAAGACTACAAACAACAATAATACGTATATTTCTCTAGCAAAGTAAGAGCAATGATATATGCAAAGACGGCAATCTTTTATCAGTCCGATCAGCTCAGCCTGATTAATTCGATAGATTATTGGAAACATAAACGCATCATTAGTCTGCACATTATTAATATACATATACATATTAATGTACATATATAATTATTGCATTATACATATACATTATTAATATACATATAAAATAATTGAATTACTACTTCATTAATTAGAAAAGTCCAAACAAAAAATCGACTTCTTTCTTATTAAGTAAGCATTTATTGTTGCAGAAGTTGGAAGTTGCTTACATCACAGAGCCAAAAATGAGAAAAGAGAATAAAATTATAAAATTTTAAACCTTGTATAATTTGTAAAGTAATTTGTAAAATAATAAAACTTGTGTGTAATTTGTTAACTAAGTCTATTCAATTATACATTATCGCGCACTTTTCGAAATATACACTGTGACGTGACATTTTGTGCGTCCGTCACAAGGGCTGATAAGCCCTTCCCGGTCGGGATCGGTCGCGCGGGCCTCCGCTCTCTCGATTTAGGGAGAGAGAGCGCGACCTGAGCGTGGGATCGGACGCGATCTTGCGGTTGTCGTTGTATATTTTCTTTTGGCGTTTCGTATTTGACGAGAATTAGCATAATAACGGTGGCAATCATGCGGTCGACGGGATTTCATCCGGCGAGCGACCGAAGGAACAACGTTAACGTCAGGGACGAGGGGAGGCTGGCCCCGAAAAAGGGAGCACGCCCGGTAAGAATCACTACATTACAAACCGAATTACTGCAATTAACAAACGAATCGAAGCTGCCGCCCTTTTGTTTAATAATTACACTTCACAGGCACGAAGGAAGCAATCGAAGGGAAGGCCACTCAAGCGCAAAGAGCGCGAGAGCCCTGAGGAGGAGCTACGGCACTGTATCCGAAGCGCGGGCCCGAATTTCTTTGCCGGATGAAGCTCGATCGAAAAGGAAATCGACCGGAGATACATCCTACTAATAAAGAATAAGGATGGCCGGATACAATAGTACGCTGCCGCAATCAGTGCTTTCCGAGGCCTGAAATTAATAAGAAGCGAGCGAGGGAAGACAGGGGCCTGAGATTAGAAGCGCGAAGGCCGCAAGGACCCTCAAGGCCGCGCCACGGCCCTGCGTAATTCGAGAGCGCCACACGTGGCCTTATCACATATTAATGTGCCGGCGTGTCTCCTGCGGGGCTTCCGCTCGTCACTGTTCGGCGGACTAGCGAATCGAGCGGAGGCCCTTTATCGCGGAGCTATTAGAAGGAAGTTCCGAGGGTTAATACCGGTGAGACTGACGTCGACTAATTGTGAAGCTGCCAAATTACGAGTAAGGTTTGGATGAGTCGCACCCTTGAGTCATCGCTGTCGTAAGTAAGGTTTTCGTATCGTTATTTTACCTGATTTTGGTTATTTCGAGTCATTGCGCAGTAGATCGGTGAAACGACTCATCTGAGCCGACGGATCCGCGTGAGTACTCTCTCTCCCGAGATCATTTACCGCCGACAGTCAATATTTTGCGTCTTGTTAACTATTAATTTGTTCTTTTTTGCTATCGTGTGTGATTTTTGGTATTAATGAGCTCGTACACGTGTAACGATCCCCCCTGAGCGATCGTTTTACCCGGCCGTCGATCCGCCGGAAGGCTGCCGCCCGGCGAACACCAGCCGGGCAAATGCAGCGGCGCGATGCGCCCTTTTTTTATTCTTTCGAAAACGCGACCGAATCACGCCGTTATACGGCCAACGAAATCGAAAGCCAGGGCCGTTGTCTCGGCGCTTCCGAACCGCTCCGAATCCTGACGGAAGCCGCCGAGCAACGCGCCCTGCCGCACCGCCCGAACGCCGCCAAGCTAACGCGCGCCTATAATTACTCGATTAGGCGAAAACAAATCGGGCCTAACGAGTCTCGCCGAAATTACCCGAACGGGTAATTTCACAGTATAAAAAGGCGAGCCGATACCGAGAAGATCACTCCGTTCCAGATCTCAAACCAGTACTCGTACAGTACCAGGTCTCCGATCCCGAACACGCTCTCGACGAGATAACCGAGGTTGAGCGAACTCAGTCTCCGCCGTGTGATCGCGGCACGTCTCGCAAAGAGTTTCCTGACAATCCGAAAACCGAAAGCACAGGGGTTGAGCGAACTCAGTCTCTGTCGAGAGATCTCGACACTTCCGGTAAAAAGATCCGACAAATACACCTGCAACGATCACTAGACTCAGCGGGTAGAGAGATCTCTGCCGCCGACGAGCGATCTCGTCCAGACGTTGCATTCTCATTGCATCCTACCACCCGAAGCACGAATTAAATACGCCGCCGAAAAACAAACCGCCTCGAGCGATACGTACGCGCCTCGCGCTCTCTCTCGCGCCCCGCGCTCTCAGGCGCCCCGCGCTCTCACGCGCTCTCGCGTCTCACGCGCTCTCACGCCTTACGCGCTCTCGCGCCCCGCGCGCTCCCGCGCCCCGCGCGCCCGGGCAGCTGACACGACAACAATACACGACGGGACCTTTAAATTATATCACGCACCGACTATACATTCTGTCACCTGTAACACGCACCGAATATACCTGCCGATACTGACGCACCGAATATACACGAATTATACACACGTTTAGACGCCCGCTACATATACGCGTATACACACACTATACATACGTCTCTCAACACATTATACACACAAATTGTACTCGCGCTACATACACACTCATATCTGCATTATACACATCCATTCGTACACACACTATATACATCGTTATACATGCACGCCGCCGACACATTTATACACATCTTACACACGGCCATTCGCGCGTCTGTAAATACTCACACCTCATACTTGTAAATGCACTCTATCATTTTTAGTGAATAAACATTTCTTTTGAAACATACACCACGTCTGCTGTCTTGCGAAAACCCTTTCACGAGCCCTGATCCCGACCGAGCGAATCCGAGCGAAACTCGCGAAAGAGCAACGTTACACACGTAACCGCCTTGTATATTGCGCGTCTGTAATATCGTATGTTCATTTCGTATTGTGCAGTAGCGGAATTATATGTGTCGCGTAAAAGTTCGTATCTTATTTCGTCGCTTCCGAGTTATTGTGTAAATTTGGGACATTGGTATTTTTCGCGTTATTAGATAATCCCTAAAAACTTACCTTTTTAAAAAAGGTAAAAAAAAAGGCGCCAAGTACACGCGCCAGTTGTGAAGAACTGTTACTTGTATTTATAAAGTAGTGTTATTTTAACTGTAAAAAAACTACTGTCAAAAACTACCGTAGAAAATTCTTCTACAAATTATCATAATATTGTATAAAATATTTATATTGATATTGTGTAAAATACCTACAAAAATAATGATATCAAAAAATTGCGCCAACTGCAAATAAAAACTTATAAAAATATTTTAATTAAAAAAGTTGTACAAAATATGTAGTTCTAATTTCCTACAAAAATAATGATATTAAGAAATTGCGCTAAATGAATAAAAATTTATGCTATAAAATTTATTTCTTTTATTATTTTCAATGTCATTGAAAGGATTAAAACTAAAATGACGAACAAAAACTTGGCGTGCCCGGGTCGGGGCATTAAAATTATATAAATTTTTAATAAGATTGTTTAAAAATTAATCTATAAAATTGATTTATGGAATAATAAATAAGATTTTGTGTTTAAAAATATACCATATTATACGATATAATTATGCTATTTTTCTCTTATACTTTTATACTTTCTTTACATTTTATTTGTTAGGTTTGTAAATATATTCTTAAAATAAATTTTAGAATTGTAAATAATTTGTTTATATTTTACGTTTTATGTTAAGACAGGGTGTATTTTTAATAAATTTTACTTATTTTATTTTAATTATATACAGATAATTGAAGCTAATTTTATTTATAATTGCTAATGCATATACAGTTCATTGCATGTCAGATTTTAATGCCCCGACCCGGGCACGCCAAGTTTTTGTTCGTCATTTTAGTTTTAATCCTTTCAATGACATTGAAAATAATAAAAGAAATAAATTTTATAGCATAAATTTTTATTCATTTAGCGCAATTTCTTAATATCATTATTTTTGTAGGAAATTAGAACTACATATTTTGTACAACTTTTTTAATTAAAATATTTTTATAAGTTTTTATTTGCAGTTGGCGCAATTTTTTGATATCATTATTTTTGTAGGTATTTTACACAATATCAATATAAATATTTTATACAATATTATGATAATTTGTAGAAGAATTTTCTACGGTAGTTTTTGACAGTAGTTTTTTTACAGTTAAAATAACACTACTTTATAAATACAAGTAACAGTTCTTCACAACTGGCGCGTGTACTTGGCGCCTTTTTTTTTACCTTTTTTAAAAAGGTAAGTTTTTAGGGATTATATCATTCTTTTTTGTAGTATATGTTAAACATCTTTAAATAAATCTTTAAATAAATAGCAAAAAACCCGCCACCACCCCCGTCATATTCCATCAAAATATGACGGTCATCTTTGCTTATTATAGATATTCAAATCTTTGAAACTTCATTGCTACTGTTATTGTAAAAATAATGGATAATTATAAAACAATGTGTCATTAATACACTTATTATTGACAATATATGCTTCTAAATCCAATGATGAATAATTGTTGGTGCTTATCTAGTTTATAAAGCGAAAAAAGTGAGTTATATAATTCTATTTTTAAAAGTAAAGGTAATAAAGACAAATTATTTGCGAATTATCTAAATATTTCTTCACAGTTCACGAATAATGCAGAATATGAAACATTGTTCATGAAGTTACTGAGACATTACGAGACACTTTTATATTGAACTGATTGAAATACAATTATAAAATGATTAAATATTAATCACAAATAAGTTTGATATTTAAAACATGTATTTTTAATGAAGAATTTGTTAACTGTTTCTTTATTTTATAACATCCAATTGGTTGATTGAAAAAACTAAAAAAACAATATATTTTATAAATATTTCCCACATACAATTCTTTATATTTTTTAATGAACCAAGTTCTTTGTAATAAAGATGCATATATTGTACGAGTTATCTTGCATACACAATGATTTAAAAGCATACGCACTATAAATGATTTATTTATAATGTGTGTATGAAATAATTACCTAATTACCAAAAGAAAACTGCCACATTTTTTGTATACTTTTTGTACAATCAAACATGTGCGTGACGCGTTTTATTAACACTTTCCAGTCTAAAAAAAATATTTTTAATTTTTAAAAATTTGTAAATACATCACTTAAATCAGTACGTATGCAAGATAACTCATATAATACATTCATTTTTACAAATATAACTTGGTTGAAAAAAATAAAGAAACAATATATTTTATAAATATTTCCTACATACAATTCTTTCTATTTTTTAATGAACCAAGTTATTCGTAATAAAGATGCATATATTATACAAATTATCTTGCATACACAATAATTTAAAAGCATACGCACTATAAATGATTTATTTATAATGTGTGTATGAATATGAAATAATTACCTGATTACCAGAAGAAAACTGCCACACTTTTTGCATACTTTTTGTATTGTACAATCAAACACGTGCGTGACGCGCTTTATTAACACTTTCGAGTCTAAATAAAGTTTCGACAATATCTTTCCAGTAAAGACAAACCAACAGTAACATAACATCAATGTTATAATTTATAACTCAAAAGTGCGGTTAACCGCGCATGCCGCTAACGCATGCCGCATAAAAAATAATATATGACAGAAAATTTATTATAAACATATAATAAACATAGATATTATATATATATATATACACATATAATAAATATATATATAAATATATAAAAAATATATATATAAATTATTAATTATTAATTATTTATATATATAAATATATATATATTATATATATAATTTATATATGTATATAAATATATATATTGATTATTTATTTATTGTTTACTGTCATTAAAATTATTTAAATTACGCATGCCGTGTTAACCTTTTTCTTTATTATTTTATTTACTCTTGTCACTTTGTTGTCAAATTGTCAAATCTCAGAGCGCTGTTAGCGCGATCTTCCGTCAAACAAGTCAACCGTACAAGATGCATACATTGCTATTTATTGCATGTGTTGTGTACGTGTATATACGTGTAGCGCGACTACTATATATCTATGCATGTGTTGTGTACGTGTAGTATACGTGTAGCGATGACGGTGACGGTGACGGTGACCACGGTGACGTTTCTTAAAATGAAAATTTCCACATTTCGACTTTGCGTCGTAATACCTCTGCTTATAGAATATGTAGAGCAAAAATAAAGACACTTTCCTTATATAATTTAAACCCAAGCTATCGATTAAGCCTAGTAAGAACTCAATCCGTTCAGCGGTTATTGAGGTCTGATAATCTCGAGTACTCTCAACTAGCCGGCTCGCGTAAAGATACACGGAGTGCCTTGCTACTACTGCGCGGTACTTGGCGCGAGACACTACCGTGTCTCTTGATTAAACAGTTCGTCGCTGCCTTCAAGGCAGTTCGTTTAGCGTATAATTCCGATCGATGATACGAGTCGTATCGCGATATTGATCGAATATATCGACAAATATTATCGTCGCGGCGTATACGGCTGCTCTAAGCGCCTATTATATCTTGTTCGACTTTGTGAAAAATTCGGCAATTTCACGCGGACGAGCGCAAGTTAATTGTCGGCTTACGAAGGAGTTTTCCTCGCTGCCGAGGCCTGGATAAGCCTCGAGTCGCGGTAAAACTCTTCGCCGAAGAATTGACTTTCGGCTCGCGCGTGAAACCCGATACTCTTGCGCCCGATCGCGAGAAGCCTTTCGGCCGACAAACATCTGGCCAGAATATCACGAACTATATCTCTTATTATTATTATTTTTTTATATTATTCTCTTCCTTAATATTTTTCAATTAAATCATTCTTTTTGTCAATATCTTTTCAATAATAATATTCTCTCTGTCATTATCGGTTCAATTATAATTCTTTTCTCAAATACGATTTGTTATATTATATTCCTCTACATCAATTTAACTGTGCAATTTATTCGTGCCTATCTCGACTCTCTCCCGTCCCGTCCGCAAGAACCAACCCCCTCTACCAATTCCGTTGACTGAATAGCCGCGTATTTTCCGTTGCGATTTTCAACCGATGCAAAACTTGTGATTTTCGTAACGTTCGTTTTCGACGGCGCGGATTTTCGCGCCTGGCGCCCAACTTAACATATAATTGTTCCGCTTCATTTGTCGATCGGTTTCCGTACATCGCGCCGAAGGTGTAAGATTATGTGCAAGGTTAATGTCAGTCTACATAATGTACTAAAAAACTTATTTATTTCATGAAAATAAATATGCTTGACTGTGATAAGTATTTTTGTTTGAAACAAAATGTTTCAAACGTCTTAAAATGAAAATCGCGAGAATAATCTTACGATTTTTATCTTACAATGTATCCCTTTTATCCATGATATTACATAGCATGCCTTAATTATTTGCTCTTGTTACATTTTCAGCCGGCTTTCTATACATATATATCAGCAGAGATAATAGAGCTCGCTTTCCAGTGGATTGATTTTTCCAGTACAACAAATTTCGATTTAATTTGTAAGTATTATATAGTGATATTATTTTATAATTATTTATAAAAATATATAATAAACATTTTACAAAAAGTTTAAAAATAAAAAGAGAGAATTCAAATACACTGTAAGATTTTGTGCAATGTCAGTCTACATAATATATTGAAATTTGGTAGTCAGTTGCTTGAAATTTCAAATTAAATTTATTATTTATTGAATTTAATGAATTAAGTATTATTTTGTGTTTATGAATCCTTTTATAATTATAAAAAGACTTTTTAGAATAAAAAGTAATTCAAATACACTGCGAGATTATTTGCAATATTAATGATCTCTACAAAATACTTATACATATATCTTTCTTTTAATGAAAGCACATAAAAATGTGTAGATAACACGCAGCGCTTTTATTTACTTAAAAAGATATTTTTAATCAGACTACAAACAACAATAATACGTATATTTCTCTAGCAAAGTTAATTACTATTTATTAATAAATAAAAGAAATTAGGCAGAGAGAAATGGAGAATAAATATAAATCTCTTTCGAGCAAAGTATTTCAATATTGTTCTCGAATCCGAAAATAAAGAGAAAAAATATATAAGAAAAAAATATATAATTGCACTAAAAAAATCTTAAGGATAACTAACAGAAATAAAAATTATATTTATTATGTTCCTCCTTTGAAATTAATTATTAAGTTTTGAATGTCTCTTTATTTACGGATTCGAGAACGATATTGAAATACTTCGCTCGAAAGAGATTTATATTTATTCTCCATTTCCCTCTGCATAATTTCTTTTATTTATTAATAAATAGTAATTAACTTTGCTAGAGAAATATACGTATTATTGTTGTTTGCAGTCTTATAAATATGCTGATAATAGCACATAGTAATATAATACTATAGTAAATAACGTGATGTTTATATTTTATTTAAATAAATTACAAAAAATTTATAACTAACATTATTAACGTATAAACATGTTTAAAGCATTCATTTATTTAAAAATAGTTTTCGAAAAAAATCATTAAAAAATATTTGTTTAACGTATTTAAATAAAAAGATTTATTGTATTATTATGTTACATAAATTGTCAAGAAAGATAAAGATCTAGCACAACATAGAATTTTAAAATCAGACATATACTTCTTACAAGTACTTTTTCACTTCGTAAAATATATACAATATATAAAAAACTAGAAATTTCAAAATCGACTTTTTACTCATTATGTTTCGCAAATCCGAACGTATCTCAATTTTCCTCGATGGGTGCTTTCCATTTACATGCACTTGTGTCGACTTACGTTAACTCAAGTGAACTCAAGTTAGTAACCTCAATACGATAAATGGAAAGCCACGCTTGATCACGCTTGACCGCTTGACTCACCATCTAAGCAGAGTCACTCGAAGTCGACTTGTGTCATCGACAAAAAGCGACACAAATGTAATGGAAAGCAGAAATGATACTAGGAGTCAGCTTGTGTCAACTTGTGTCACTAAATGGAAAGCACCCGATATAATTAGATATCGAAGTCTGTTCAATTATACATTATCGTGCACTTTTCAAAATATACACATTATTGTATAACACATTTATGCATATTTTTTCCTTGTCTAACACAAATAGTTTTCAAGATGCTATTTCTGAATACTTGTAAAACTAAGCTCACAAAATAATTGAGATTGTATCATTTTATTTGATACATATTAGTTATGACCTGTCTGTTTTAATTTAAACAATAAAAGAGAGTGGCCACAGAGATATGATGAAACAAACAATATACATACAAGATTTTTTGAATCTGCCCTTAAGCGTTGATCCGGTCTTTACGGTACACCCTGTATATATATATGTAAACTAGGCTTAACTTTTGCCTATATTTTGAAATTTCTGTTTTCGCCAATTCGTGACATTGAAGTCCGCATTCATTGTCAGTCCGCTTCTGTCTACCAACCTAAACCTAAACACATCAGAGTTCGTTAGTCAGTTAGTAGTGTGTGTGAGTGCCTGGGATATTTCGAATAAAGTATATTTCCAATTCAATTTGTAAGTATTATTTTCATTAATGATATTACTTTATAATTATTTAAAAGAGTTTTTAAAATAAAGAAAAATTCAAATACACTGTGAGATTATGTGTTATGTTAAAGTTATTCTACATAATGTTTGAAAAACTTTGCAACATGAAAATATATATGCTTGAATTTCGAGAGATACATTCGGAAAAAATGTTTAAAAGTCTTAAGAACACAATCGCGAGAATAATCTTACGAAATTTATCTTACAACGTATTTCTTTTATCCACCACATTTCATAGCATGCTTGAAATACTTGTTTTCGTGACATTGATCTTTATTGTCAGTCTTCTGTTTACCAGGAAGTAAATAAAGTGTCCGTTAGTCTGTTACTTAATATTTCGAATAAAATAAATTTTTGATTCAAACGTCTTAAAATGAAAATCGCGAGAATAATCTTACGATTTTTATTTTACAATGTATCTCTTTTATTTACGATATTACATAGCATGCCTTAATTATTTGCTCTCGTTACATTTTCAGCCCGCTTCCTATATATATCAGCAGAGATAATAGAGCTCGATTCCCAGTGGATTGAATTTTCCAGAACAACCAATTTCAATTCAATTTGTAAGTATTATTTTCATTAATGATATTACTTTATAATAATTAATGAGTTTCTAAAATAAAGAAAAATTCACATAACTAACATTATTAACGTACAAACATGTTCAAAGCATTCATTTATTTAAAAATAATTTTCGAATAAGAATCATTAAAAAATATTTGTTTAACGTATTTAAATAAAAGTATTTATTGTATTATTATGTTACATAAATTGTCAAGAAAGATAAAGATCTAACATAACATGGAATTTTAAAATCTCAGACATATACTTCTTGCAAGTACTTTTTCACTTCGTAAAATATATGCAATATATTAAAAACCAGTAATTTCGAAATCGACTTTGTATTCATTATATTTCGCAAATCCGAACGTATCTCAATTTTCCTCGACATAATTAGATATCGAGGTCTATTCAATTATACATTATCGTGCACTTTTCGAAATATACACATTATTGTAAAACACATTTATGCATATTTTTTCCTTGTCTAACACAAATAGTTTTCAGGATGCTATTTCTGAATACTTGTAAAACTAAGCTCACAAAATAATTGAGATTGTATCATTTTATTTGATACATATTAGTTATGACCTGTCTGTTTTAATTTAAACAATAAAAGTGCGTTCGATTTACTATTCATAAAGAAAAGTGTTGAGTTGTCGACGGGGGCCCTCGGGGGCTGTCGACGCCGTTGAACCACGAGGAATTTCGGAGCTTTTCGAGGCTTCGAAATTCGGCGTAAACAAGTTTTTAGGACCCCGCATATTTCTATTCGCGGCTCTCTCAAGGAACCCCATTTATTCTTATACCTTTTATAGTAATCATTCTTATTTCATTTTTTTGAGCTTATTTTCATTCGTCTCTAGCCCCATCTATAGAAATTGGCCAATTATGACTACCTCTAGGAATTAAACCCCTTAACTCCCTCGATAATCCTTTAATAATTACAATTATTCTTATTTTTTCCGGAATAATAACAGTTACTTGAACTCATCATTCTATTTTAAATAAAAATTTTTTTAAAATGTATAAAAGATTAATATTAACTATCATTCTAGGTATATATTTTACTTCACTCCAACTAATTGAATATTTAGAATCACCTTTTACAATCTCCGATTGATAATTCAATTTATGGGTCTACATTTTTTATCGCTACAGGTTTTCATGGCTTACATGTCATCATTGGAACCTTATTCCTCTTAATTTGTTTTTATCGTATAAATCTTCTTCATTTTTAAAAAAATTTTATCATTTTGGATATGTAGCAGCTCTTGATATTGACACTTTGTTGATGTATTCTGATTATTCTTATACATTTCAATCTATTAATGAAGATATTAAAAATTTAATATTTTATTTAATAATTTTATATTAAAATAATTTATATAGTATATATAATCATTACATTTAATTTCCAATTAAAAAAATTAATTTTATTAATATAAATAATTTTAAATTTTTTATATATTCTATTAATCTTTTTATTACTAAGAGAGAGAGAGATTTACAATTTTAATATTAAATTTTCTTATTTCAATTAAATCTTTAAAAAATCGTGAAAGAATTTCGCCATTTGAATGTAGATTTGATCCTATAATTAATACCCAAATTCCTTTTAGTATTCAATTTTTTATAATTAGACTGTTTTTTAATTTTTGATATTGAAATTACTTTATTAAGGTAAATGTCCCTATTTGTGACCATATAAGATTCTCGCATAAGTTAATAAGAAAGTAAAATATTCTAGAGTGATTTAAATCAAGAAACAATTATATCAAATTCAAGATTAATTATTTTAATATCGAAAAACTTGTTTTATTTTAGTTTCAAACATAATCTAATAAATATCAGTAGAGAAATTGTATATTATGTAAATGTACGCATTAGTGACCGCCTGATTTAATTTTGATCCTATTTGTGACCGCCGTCTGTCCCAGTTAGTGATCGGTGCATCAGATCGAATGTACCATTTAGTGACCGATTAATTTTCTCGCTACTTATTTACAACTTAGAGATTGAAATTGGGGAAGAATATACTTAACATAAATAAATAAAAAAAGTTATTAAGCTATATTTTCATATAAACGTTTTATTTATAGTATTCATGAATAGAAAATTATTTTTTATTCGTATTTTAAATCTTAAGTAATCTTAAATAGAGAATCAGAGAAAACAAAATAAACAAAATATTATGCACATTATTTTCCGCGTTCATTTCTCCTGCTTGATCTATTAAATTAGAATAAAATATTAGAATAAAATATTTTATTCTATTTGATAAAGAAATCACTCAATAAGTTAATTGAACAAGTATAAGTAAAGTAAATAATTCGAAACTGTGGTCACAAATCGGTACAAAACACACGATGTCCCAGTTAGTGACCTTATCTAAAGTGATAGCGTTGTCACTAGAGTTTTCCTTCGAGCATACATCAAAAATGTTTCCGTTTACTTTACAAATGCAACTCACACTCATCTAGAAACGTATGGAGATAGATATTAATTATGTTGTTTTTTTTTTAAAGCAGCGAAGTTTACTATTACGACTATTTTCTTGAGCCAGTCGCAAATGAGGACATACGTGTTTTGTTGTACCTATTTGTAACGTTCGCCTATATACTAAAAACTACTAACCTTTTTCGGAATCCACAAATACCACAACATTCATTAATCATTTACTAAATCGTTTTACATAAAATTATTCTTCGACGATTGTTTATAACGATGTAACCTAGCTACGACTGTGCCGTGACAAATGCCATCCCTACTAACATGACGACTAATATGCGCTCGATCTGTCATTGATAGCGACACCAGTGTCTTATTTTATATTTTCACAAATATTTGTTAGTCAAATATCATTGACTTATACATATATCAAATCGTAGCTCATTAATCGCCAAACATGATACATATTCTTTTCGAAATTAAATTTCTTAAAACTTCTGATTAATTTAATAAAAATTCATAAGTGGTCACAAATAAGGTCATGGTCACAAATAGGGACATTTACCTTAATTCCTTTAATTTATATATTTTCTCATTTAATAAAATTATAATATTTTCATCATTATTATTTTTAATTATCTTAATTTACGGATTAACTATAGAATATTTAGAACAATCTATTAATTGAAAAAACTAACATAAATTTATTTAGGATTTTAGTTAAATTATAACATTTAAATTGCATTTAAAAATTATTTTTCTAACCTTACAAATATAAATCTTACTCTTTTAAAGTAATAATTTACATTTAATTTCGACTTAAAAATTAATTAACAAAATCTAAAAGATTTTCAAATTTAATGAATTACTGAAACCAAAAACTGAGGTTAATTATTGTTAATAATTACATTGAGATCAATTTTTTAATTCCCCAGTTATTTTAAATAAATTAAAAGTAATTTAAATTGAACTTCTAATTCAATATTTAATGATCTTAATTCTCATTTTACTTCAAATTTATATAGTTTAATGATAACATTATATTTTCATTATAAAAATAATATATAACTTTATTTATAAATTTGCTACTTATCTAAAAATAAATTTAATTTCTTAAAATCTTTAATATTAAACTTTACACTATACATAAGCTACTTAGATCTAAATATTTTACCATAAATACTTATTAATCATAATTATATATTTATAAGTATTTCTTTAAAAAATTATAAATACCAATAACAAAATAAATAAAATTATAAATAAAAATATAAAAATCTTAATCAAACCTATTCTAATTTTAATATCTTTTATTATACCTAAAAATAAATTTTTTCTAAAAAATTTTATCCAATTTTTATCTACTTTATATACTTGTTCTCCATACATTAAATACGGTTTATATATATATAATTTATAAACCACATAGATCTAAAAAAAATCTAAAAAAATACAAATTCAGTAAATTATTAATATATACAATTACCCCAAATATTAATCCTAAAATTAATATAATCATTGTTCTTATCTTCAAACTAACCCTTAAAATCATTAAAAAATATTTGTTCAACGTATTTAAATAAAAAGATTTATTGTATTATTATGTTACATAAATTGTAAAGAAAGATAAAGATCTAGCATAACATGGAATTTTAAAATAAGACATATACTTCTTACAAGTACTTTTTTATTTCGTAAAATATGTACAATATATAAAAAACCAGAAATTTCAAAATAGACTTTGTACTCATTATGTTTCGCAAATCTGAGCATATCTCAATTTTCCTCGATATAATTAGATATCGATGTCTATTCAATTATACATTATCGTGCACTTTTCGAAATATACACATTATTGTAAAACACATTTATGCATATTTTTTCCTTATCTAACACAAATAGTTTTCAGGATGCTATTTCTGAATACTTGTAAAACTAAACTCACAATATAGTTGAAATTGTATCATTTTATTTGATACATATTAGTTATAACCTGTCTCTTTTAGTTTAAACAATAAAGGAGAGTGGCCACAAAGATATGATGGAAAAAACAATATACATACAAGATTTTTAAACGGCATCTGTTATATTTTTCTAATTAAATATATATTCTAAGATACTACATATGCCATATCAAGAAACATGTTTCATAAGACGCTTCAAAATTTCCTAAAGCCTAGCATACAATTATGTATGTTGCCAACGAATATTTGAATGTTTACGAATTTTGCACCAACATTTATATTTCGTAAGATATGCGGTATATTATTTTTTCAATTCAAATAAAAAACATGTGACAAAACAGATTTTATATTAAGACATAACAGCAAATAAATGCTCTTGCACTAAGTTTCTTTGTAAAACATTAATTTTCTTTTAGTGAAAAGATGTACAAATTCATATAAATTTCAAACGGGCTATTAGAGCTAAACGCGGATGGCGGTGCGTCGATTTCAGTGAAAAATTTAATTTTTCACTGAAATTATTAGCTGTGCACAAGGCACAAATTTTTCTTGGTACGATACCAAGACTCGGGTTCGATTCCCGATTCAGCGACTTTGCCCCGATATTTTTCTGGCCTATGATTCTTTAGGGGGAGTTAGAGGGGTTCATCCGAATTAAAAATCTCAAAGTAATGAGAATTAATTTAATTAATTACTTGGTATCGTACTAAAAAAAATGTGTGCCTTGTGCACAGCTAATAATTTCAGTGAAAAGTTAAATTTTTCACTGAAATCGACGCACCGCCATCCGCGTTTGGCTCTAATAGCCCGTTTGAAATTTATATGTATTTCATTTCGAGAGCCTTTATTTCTTAGTAGATGTACAAATGTTCTCGAAATAAACTGTTTAAAATATTATTATAGCACATTAATAGTAAGTGTAAAGGCTAGTTTTTCGTATTCGATGACCGTTGCGCGCGCTTTCATTATGCGTTAGGAAGTCTCCGTGAGGTGGCAAGCGTGCCTCTCCCCTCCACTAGAGAGCCGAACCAATGCCCTGCGTGGCAACGAGTACCAGCTCTCTTTCCGGGAAAAACTTCCGTCCGAGAGTCACGTAACGTTTATATAATAAAAGTTTTTTATTCTACCACGTATTCATACGAGTTATATCCTACCCAATCCTTCCTCGCAATATAAATCTAACGCCTCAACAGGTTATGGGCCCAGACACGTTGTCTGCGGAGAATATTGCTTGGAAGAAAGATTGGTGAGGATTGCGGTTCGAAAAAGTTCGTTGTACAAAAGCGGCCGGGAAGGTAGATCAAGGCGGCCATTACGGTGAAAACAAGAGTCTTGCAGAAAGTTTTTAGTGTCGAAAGTTATTTTCGCGGCTCGTGAACAATGACGGACAACTTCTTAGCACGGCAAGTGAAGCGTTTCGACGGCACGGGATATCAAAGCTGGAAGTTTCAGATTACAGCCGTTCTCATGGCGAACGACATCTTCGACGTGGTCGACGGGACAAGGGTCAAGCCGGCAAACCAGCAAGGGGACAACGGAGCTCTCACGAAGGCCTGGATTCGCGACAACGCGAAGGCGATGACGATTATTGCCTCAGCAATGGAGAACGCTCAGCTCGAAAGTGTGTTAGTGCACATCGGCAAAGAACATGTGGGACTGACTAAACAGAATTCATGAGCAGAAGTCCGCGACAAACAAGCTGATTCTCACCCAGCGCTTCCACGAATACAGGATGTGCCCGACAGACTCAGTGGTGCAACATTGCTCAAAAGTGCAGAACATAGCGAAGCAACTCACAGACTTCGGCGAGCCAGTATCAGATCTAACAGTAATGGCCAAGATACTAGCCAGTCTAACCACGAAATTCAGCACATTACAAACAGCATGGGACAGTGTAGATCCGGAGAGACAAACCATCGACAATCTACAAGAAAGGCTCATTCGCGAGGAGA
Source organism: Lasius platythorax (assembly GCA_963971435.1). Lineage (NCBI taxonomy): Eukaryota > Metazoa > Arthropoda > Insecta > Hymenoptera > Formicidae > Lasius > Lasius platythorax. Next base: position 12,772,053 of record OZ020540.1, read on the forward strand.
GCAGACTTGATGCAAGTGGTGACAAAGCTAACGCGCTAACAGTCACGAAACAAAGCGGAGTTCAAGACGAGTTCAAAAACAAAGGACAATAAGAAAAAACATCGCCCGAAGAAAAACGTCGAGTGCTTCAGGTGTCAAGAGAAGGGACATTATGCAAGTGAGTGTCCACAAAAGCGAAAGGATCAAGAAGATCGCGATAACGGAAACTCGAACAGCAAGTGTGCGTTCGTGTTTAACACGGTCGGTAAGTCGCTGGGTGCCAGCGGTCGGTATGGCAGACATACAGACGAACAAGCGAGACAGTTACTGGGTGCCGCCATGCGTGACGTATGGTTTACCGATAGTGGCGCCTCTGCGCACGTGACGTCGCGCCGGGATTGGTTCACGGAGTTTCGTGCAACCAATGGTGACACAGTGTCTCTCGGTGACGATGGTGTATGCGACGTTGGTGGTGTTGGAACAATTCAAATCGAGAGACTTGTGAACGGTCTGTGGGAGAGCGGGACAATCGAGGAGGTGCTCTATGTGCCACGTGTAACGAAAAATTTATTTTCGGTCGGAATGTGCGCCTCAAAAGGCTTTCGAGTGGAAAAAGGAGTTCGGAGACAAAGGTGTTGAGATCTCGCGAGGCGGTAAGATCGAAGCCAGTGGTATAAGACAACCGATCAAATTATATCGAATGTTTTTTCGAGTACCGAATTCTCGAAACGAAGCAAATGTGTCAGTGCTGAACATAAAAGTATGGCACAAACGGCTCGGCCATATCCACAAGCGTGCGTTGTGCGAACTAGTAAACAAAGACATGGTGGAAGGAGTAAGAGTAAAGAACACTAAAGAGTTCTTTTGTGAAGCCTGCCAGCTGGGCAAGCTCCACAAATTACCCTTCAAGAGGCTGATAGACAAGTCAAACAGACAGGCCGGAGAATTCATACACAGTGATGTGTGCGGGCCGATGTCGGTTCAATCCCTTGGAGGTGCCCGGTTCTTCGTAACGTTCAAGGACGACTTCAGTAGTTTCCGACACGTGTACTTTCTTCGACACAAGTCTGACGTTCTCGTTTTAAAGAATATGAACGGATGGTGTCGAATAAATTTGGTAAAACCTTGAAAGTACTACGAGCTGACAATGGTCTCGAGTACTGTAACTCAGAGATGCGAAAGTATCTGTCATCAAGAGGGATCACAATGGAGAACACAGCTCCATACACTCCCAAACAGAATGGTAAGTCTGAACGGGACAATCGCACTATAGCCGAGTCAGCAAGGACAATGCTACATTCGAAAAATTTGCCGAAGAACTTGTGGGCAGAAGCTGTGAATACAGCCGTATACACTTTGAATCGGACCGGACTGTCGAGAACGGGCGGAAGCAAGACTCCATTTGAGTTATGGACAGGCAAGAAACCAAATTTGAGTCACATGAGGATTTTCGGATCGGAGGCATATGTACATGTCCCGAACCAGCTGACCAAAAAGCTCGACGCACGGGCAAAGAAGATAATCCTCGTTGATTACCAGGTGTTTCAGAAACAAGTAGAAGGAAGAAAGTTAAGTGAGCCTGAAATGTCTGAAGCAGAGCTCACGTGGCCAAACTCAACCAAAGAGAAAGACAACAAAGGCGATGCTGGTGTTACGATCGAAGTTGCAGGCGCCGGAGGTACCACAATCGACAACGAGGTAGTCGACAGAGGTCCAGACAACATCGTGCCAACAGTCGGTAACGAGAGAAATGTCTCCGAGGTTCGAGAGCACCGGCCAGCAACAGCTGGTGATACTCGAACGCTGAGAGACCGAGCTTCACTGAAGCTTCCTGCGAGATACGAGATGAACATCGCAGAATACCATGTACCTGAAACTATCTCAGAAGCCGTATTGGGACCAGAAGATGCTAAGTGGAAACAAGCCATCGAAGATGAGCTCGAGGCACACGAAAGGATCAAGACATGGACACTAATGCCGAGAGTTCCAGGCGAAAAGACAATAGACTCCAAGTGGGTCTTCAAAGCCCTTCGAAACGAAGACGGGAGCGTGTGGCGCTTCAAAGCACGGCTGTGTGCACGAGGGTTTCAACAACGGGAAGGAGTAGACTACATAGAGACGTTCTCACCAGTCGTAAGATACGACTCTCTTCGCGTACTACTAGCAACGATCACACAGGACGACCTAGAGGCTGTACAATTTGACGTACGCACAGCATTTCTGCACGGAGATCTACAAAAAAACATCCGGATGAAAGTACCAGTCGGCCTTGACGTCAGCAAAGAAATGGGTGATCGTGAAAATTTAGTGTAAGTTAAATAAGTCCCTATATAAACTCAAACGGGTTCCTCGTTGTTGGAACATTAAATTCAGTAGTTTTCTAAAACGCTTTAATTTTAAGAAAACCAACGCCGACAAATGCATATTTTTCGGAGAATACGAAGGTTCAGTAGTTTATCTCGCGCTTTTCGTAGACGACGGGATCATCGCGGCAAAATCGAATAAAGTTCTCGAGTCAATAATAAAATCGCTGAAAGAATCGTTCAATATTACACTCGGTAACTGTAGTTGCTTTGTCGGGTTGCAAATCTTACGAGATAGGAAAAACAGGAAGATGTTTATTTACCAATGTGACGTCCCGCCATTTTTCGAAACCATATTTTTTACAAATAATCACGTTTCGTTTTTATTTCTATAGTATATCAATGGAATAAAGAATGATTATTTAGCCCGCTTGCTTTTATTCTTATAATTATTTTAATTTATAATAAAATTAATCTTTAGTGCATTTTATTGCTTATCGTTCTTGTTCCATACGATTATTTAGCTTAGGAATTTAAGATTTAATATTCAGTTGCACAAAGAACTATAATTATCTAGAGTAACTAACAACCAACCAATCAGGCGTCGTCCCAAACCACCAGGACATGCGCGCGCAACACTCTAGAACTAACTTGCGACTATTTTACAGGGAGAGGCTCAATTGCGCACAGTACAATTGGACACGTTGCAATTGCACACCGTGCTATTGGACACATGAAGTTGCCCACAGTTCTTTTGCGCACAGTTCTTTTGCCCACAGTTCTTTTGCCCACAGTTCATTTGCGCACACGTTCTTAAGGCACTCCTACCGACGGGGAGGGTGCGGGAGAAGGGGCCAAAGGCCCCCCTTGCACCCCCCCGTGTGTGTATTTTTACCTAATTATTCTAATTATTTAGTTAAATAAACTGTGTAAAAGAACTGTGCGCAAAAGAACTGTGCGCAAAAGAACTGTGCGCAACTTCATGTGTCTAATAGCACGGTGGGCAATTGCAACGTGTGCAATTGTACTGTGCGAAAATGAAGGCTTCTTATTTTAGAAGGATAAACTTGCGAGCGAATTTTGCCTCTTTTGCGATAACACCAGCGATATTATTTAATTGGATTATTCAAGAATATTCTATAAACCTTCTATCCAAGGGATATGTGCGTCACGACTTATAGAAACATGAAATACACATAATAATTTGTCTTAAACTTTATTCATAAATTGAATTTCAAGATTACTTAAATTTATTCACAAAATACTAACATCACCTTCTCAGATCATGGCTAAACTAAAAGACAGATTATTATAAAAATGACTCTGTAAACAAATTATAAAAGAATATTTGCGATTGAACTTTTATCGACTTCTGCGACTACAAACTATTCAAATCCTACTTATTGAACTTTGCGAACAAAGATTTGATATGGATGTTTATTTTAATTTAAGAATTATATACGCCTTAACTTATAGAATCACAAATATAATAATTTGCCAAAACAGTTTTCTTTATCACGAACAATTGGAAATAAAAAATAAAATATTTATAATATTAAGAGCAAATTATATGAAGAGTGATTCTGTAAATTAACAATCTCACAACAACATGTTCTACGTTATATAAGGAAATTGTATTGAAAATCAAAAGCATTCACACATCAGAAACCTGTACCAAGGTCAGAAATGATGCAATAGGAAAATGTTAATAGTATTGAATACGGTATCCCTCGATCATATGCGACCTACCGCATTCGTTATTATCAGACGTATAAACAAACCACGCATCGCTCTCAACTCATCGACAGCGAAATACTGCGAAATAATTTAGATAACGACTTCTTCTCAGAACATCGGAGACATATTGAAAGAACCATCGAATTGCGAATTGCTCACAGCCTAGATTCCTTGTTTCACAGGTATATAAACCGCCGATCTCGAGGCGCGCACCGCTTATTCACTTACTTACTTACTTACCACGTACTTACTTATTGACACTACGTCTATCACTTACGACTACACTACCCTACGCCAAACACTCATTGAGCATTACAGTTACTCTTTCAATCTTTCCGATATTCTCTGATCTTTTCTTTGTCAGTCACACATCAGACTTATAAAGTCCAAGTTGATTGTAAAATAAAGTTTAAATAAAAAACCTTTGTGCACATACTCGCGTACTTCAATCCAGCCCTCATATTCCGTGACCGAGGTCCTCAAGAGGAAACAAAGGCTGAGACGTACACAGCGATTTCGGGCATCGATCTAAGGTTTCAGACTCCATACGGTGAGTAATCCCAATTCAAAATAACCGTACTTATACAAAAATTAAGTCTGTGACGACTAATAACCAGCCATTAATCAATTCACTCCCCATTTCTCCCGTCTCTCAATATCCTGTATGTTTTAGATCATAATCTTAAACCCTATATAAATAAAAAAACCTCCCTGTCAAGCTTAGCACGTAGCTGACAGTTATTCTTAAGTTACTCATCCTTGCAATCCTGATTATCATCTATAATTAAAATTCGTTTATATTAGATAAAATTAGATTTCTGAAATAAAATCTATACTACTGTTATCACTCTGACTCCTTTTATAACTCTAGGCACCTTGTAGAGCCAAGATCCGTAAAATATTCTAAGCTCCTCGTTGTGCCAGAACCGCTAAAATATCTAGGCACCTTGTAGAGCCAAGATCCGTAAAATATTTTAAGCTCCTCGTTGTGTTAGTACCGCTAAAATATCTAGGCACCCTGTAGAGCCAAGATCCGCAAACATTCTAAACTCCTCGTTGTGCCAGTACCGCTAAAATATCTAGGCACCTTGTAGAACCAAGATCCGTAAAATATTCTAAGCTCCTCGTTGTGCCAGTACCGCTAAAATATCTAGGCACCTTGTAGAGCCAAGATCCGTAAAATATTCTAAGCTCCTCGTTGTGCCAGTACCGCTAAAATATCTAGGCACCTTGTAGAGCCAAGGTCCGTAAAATATTCTAAGCTCCTCGTTGTGCCAGTACCGCTAAAATATCTAGGCACCTTGTAGAGCCAAGGTCCGTAAAATATTCTAAGCTCCTCGTTGTGCCAGTACCGCTAAAATATCTAGGCACTCTGTAGAGCCAAGATCTGTAAATTAATTCTAGGCTCCTTGTTGTGCTAAGATTTATAACAATTTTTCATGTCTATACTTCTACATTCAAAGATTGATAACAGGAGATTTAATATAAAAAATTCTTACGACATATTATAATTCCCTGACTCCATTTAATCCCTTATCTCTTAACCAAAGTTCTAATCTTTAACTTATAACTAACTGCACGATAGTAATAAGCTCACAAATATCAACAATTATTTTGACCATCAATTAAAATCTCTCAATTAATTAATTTCAATACCTTAAACTTTGCAAGTTAGATTTTCTTTAAATATTCAATAATTATTTAAAATCCTACCAGTTTAATTCTGCTATTTTATTTAATTTCCTCATCCAACTACATATTCCCCTTTGTAGATGGTTAACCCGATATGCAAACAAATTAGTCAAAAGAAGCAAACGCATAGAGCCGGCAAAAAGGCACGCGCTAGACATTCTAAGCGACGGGCGCTTGAAGTCAAATCTCGTACAGAATTTACAGAAAAGGCCCTTTTGAACCAAGGCACTTCTATATCTGCATCTCGACCTGAGACATTTATTAGTTCCCCTCAGGAAAATCTTAATTCAGAATCCGGATCCGATACAAAAATTACTAATACTTTTGCAGTTAACTTATTAGTAGAGGACGATCCTAATAATTTAAATACATATTTACCTGAACGTAAGGTATACCAAGAACTATACCAAAACGCAACCAATTTAGAAGAAAAGGATAATGAACCATCCTTATCAGAAGATTTCATATTTCGATTAAACTCTTTATTACCAGACGAACTTCTTAATATCTAAATAAATGAAACCCTTATTCTCGGAAGAAGAAATTAAAACCATAATTAACGACATACCAAGTCTAATTTTAACAATAATAATCGGATTAATTGAGGAATATTTTAATGGAAATTTGGACATAGATCAACTAATTACCCTTTTAGAAAATCTCTAAGATTCTGGAGTCACATGTTTGTATTCACACACGCAACTACATGTACGTATAAATTTAGTAATTTCTTAGTAAATAACCATCATCTGGGCCTTCTTCCATACCCTAGATCACATCGGTCCTTGCTCTTGGCGTCCCTGGGCTGCGTTCCAAAATTTACTCCTTAGGGTAGAGTAGCGTTTGCTTGACCAATCAAAACAAAGAAATTTGTATTTCTTAAAAATTGCTATATCAATTTGCTGCAACAATTTGCAATGAAAGCAATCGTCCATTCCTACACACATTACAATTGAATTTTTTTAAGCGTTAAGGATTGACAAATGTCGAATAGGCTTAAGATTGCTAAAGACTGCGAATGAAGAATTTATCAATCTCTTCGATATTACAATTCATTGATTTAATTGAAATGGCGCTTACAGAAAGAGAACGTATAGTTATTTTGATGATACGGGGATACGGAGATCGGGAACGGTCTTTCAGAGATGTCCATAATTTATTTAATATTGAGTTTCGGGCCGATCGACAACAGATTTCTGCAGCCACTGTTCAGAAAACATGTCAGCGTTTTCGAGATACAGGAAGCGTTAAAGATCGGCCGAGATCGGGTAGACCTAAGACCGCAACGAACGAGGACTCTTTAATAGAGATATTACAATCATTCATAGAAGACTCTAACCTTTCTACCCGAAAAGCCTCACAGGCACATGATACTAGCGAGACATCCATTCGTCGTGTTCTCAAAAATGCAAAATTTCACCCATATAAAATTAATCTTGTTCAGGAATTAGTTGCACATGATTTTGATCGTCGGGTAGAATTTTGTGAAATTATGATGCAGAAAATTGATGAACATCCCGAATTTATAAATAAGATTGTTTTTTCAGACGAGGCCACATTTTTATTAGACGGTGCAGTAAATAGGCATAACTGTCGATATTGGAGTGATATAATCCGCATTGGATGAGAGAAACAAATTCCCAATATCCACAAAAACTAAATGTATGGGCGGGAATAGTTGGAACGCACATAATAGGGCCATTCTTCATCGATGGAACTCTAACGGCTGAAAAGTATTTAACTATGCTTCGAGATGACATTGTTCCTAGCATTCGCAATATCTTCGGTCAAGATTTTGATTCAGTTTGGTTTCAGCAGGATAGTGCCCCTCCACATTTTGGACTACAAGTGCGAAATTTTTTAAACGACACTTTTACTGAAAGATGGATAGGAAGGAGGGGAGCAATCGAGTGGCCACCTCGATCACCCGACTTAACCGCTTTGGATTTTTTCTTTTGGGGTTACTTAAAAGACCGAGTTTACAAAACAAAACCTCGAAATTTGGATGATTTGCGACACCGAATTACTACTGAAATGGCATTAATTACGATTGATATGTTGGAAAATGTTAGTAGCAATTTTTATCAACGATTAGCTCACTGTCAAACTGTACAAGGTCAACAGTTCGAACATTTATTATAAACGCATACTCAATACTTTATTAACACACACACCCCCCCCCACACACACACACGCACACACAAAAGGGATCAAATTCATGACACTTCCACGCAGTTGATAACGCCTGGATAACGCTAAGTGCATGAAATTTCGAAATTTGAACGGCCGCCATTTTGGTTGGGGGGGTCGTAACGACTTAAAATTTTAAGGGTGTGTTTGTTATTCGAAGACCTTTCAAATGAGCCCACACTTGACCCTTGGTGCAATTTAAAATTTTCAACCCCCCTTTTACCCCCGCGTACCAGGAGGTGGGGGATGATCGGTATTCATGTCATAGGGTAGCTTTTTTGAAAAATCAAAATATGTTTTTCCGTTTTTTGATATTTTCGTTTTTACAAAAGTTATTTAGGTGTATCCATACTTTTGGCGCACCCTGTATATATATTACTCTAAGATATTTGTGATTAAAACAAGACTGATATGAGTGTATCACATTTTAAGTAATAAAAAACTTGACAATAAACTGAAGATGTTTTATATTTATATTTTCTACTTTTTTTTTAAAATAATATTTTGGCGATAAACTAAAATAACACTTGTATTATATGTATTACTTCTTAGAGTACCAATATTTGAGAATAATAAACTAATGTTTATATCACATTATTTTTTTAACAGCAATCTTTGGTTAATATAATGCTCATGTTACTTATACATATTTCCTTATATAATATGTATCACATTTTTTAAAACACCATGTTTTTTAATAACATTTAGTATGCATTGCCATTTTATCTGCATGCATTCTCTGTTTATCTAATCTTTTTTTCTCATATCGTTTTTGTTTGTTCATTTCACGTAGAGCTTTTTCTTCTCGTTTCTCTTTATCTCTTTCTTCCATAATATTTTTGAAATTGTCAATGTAATTGTTTAAAATTTCAACACGTCTTTTCTTTTCAGGAGCTGCAAATATACATATTTATGTAATTTTTAACTGTTATAATATTAATTATTATTACATGTATCATAATCCAAAAATTAAATATTATTATTAAAATAAAACAGTTAATTATTACATCCACAAAAAGTTTTAATATTTACGTTTTGTTGCTACCATATCTAATTTATTTTCTTCCTCAGATGAAGAAAATATTTTATTTTCAGAATTCTTCACAAAGGAGAAAGATGATGAAGGACCTTCGCTACTTGCAATAGCAACAGGTTCTATATATGTATGCTTTCTCGCCGAATATAGAATCCATTACCTGTTGCACATAAAATTATTCATTAAAGGAGAAGAAAATATTTGAAAATAAATTAAGAATACTGTATCTATGTGTTTGTACGAGCGCGCACGTGCAACGAGTAATGTAAGATTGTAAAATTATTTCATAGTCTGACAGAATTGCTTGATAAAAAAATTGATATTAAATTGTTAATATTTAGATAAATATACTAACTGAAAAAAATGCCCAAGAACTTCTGCAATTTCCTGATTTTTTATTTTGATCTTTAATATTTTTATACGTTCTTTTCAAACCTGAAACTTTGGTTGCGCATTGTAGGCCTGTTACGTTTAACAATGAATTTTTTGTATTTATTTCAGTTGCTATCTCAGTCCAAATTCTATTATGTCGTTTGTTTTGTGAGAATTCAATTTGTTTATTTCTGTAAACTTCTAGTAGTAAATGTACAGAATCATCACCCCAAGTATAACTCTCTGAAGTATCTACAAATAAAATATATAATATAAACATAAATGCATGCGGTTAAAAATATCTACAATATAAATTATTACAGAAAACATATATTACTTAATTTTCCTGTATTTACAATATTAGGTATTGTAACTCGTTTTTTTTGTTCCCCTTGTTTTTTAATTAAACACCGTAGAAAATTTTCATCTGTAAAAGGCTTTGTTATTTTATTTAGAAATAGATTGTATATATATGTACATGTATGTACATTCTTTCAGAAGCTTTTTTTTGTATACGATACATATCTAAGTTATAATATATTCAACATATATCAGTTTCTGGATTTTCAGATTTTTCTGCTTGTAAAAAAAGAACGCTTCAAGCACCCACGATCGAATCGCAACCTCCATAATTCAATCAAGAAAATGTTTTGTGATGGACAAATACTTTGAACGTCAAACAATAAAGATAATTTAATCCATCGAATTTTCAATATTGATAAAATAATAGTTTTATTATATAAAATCCATCGGCTCTAAGTATCTGGATCAGCTCACGGATGTATTGTAGAAGCAGCTATAAACGCTCAAAAAAATTTTTTAAAAAATAATACTATGAAATATTTAATGTAAGAACTCTTAGAAACCGTGACCAAATAAGGAGTATATGAGAATAAAATTTATATTATGCGACGCGAGTTCAAAGATTTGACATTTTTAAATAAGTATATAAATTGCTGTGAGAATTTTTAAATTTCACTACTTTATTTAATAATAAGTTCTTGTCAAAAAAATATCAAAAATTGATATGTGTTATAGGTCTTCATATTTGAATATTATTACGTATCTTATTTAGGAAGTTCCTCGCGTATTTAAATTTGCTCTAAAAAAGTTAAGATAAATATTTAAATTGATTATTATAAACTTGTATACTTACTTGTAAAATAATAACTATTTCTTTAGTATCCACAGTTCTATAGTTTATCGAATATTTGTATAGATTGTTATAATATTTTCAGTTTTATTGAGGACAAAATAATATTCAATTTTTGCTCGTCATCTTAATTATCCATTTATATAATATTCAATTTCTTGTATGAAATGTTTATATCAGCCATATAAAAATTATAATTTACATATTAAATGTAAATGTACAATATGTCTCACTATAAAAAGGATTATTCCCTTTTATTTCTTTTACTAAAATAGATACACCATAACGAATATATATCAAATTAAATGATACAACCCGAAATATATTGTAAGTATAATCGTAACTCATACGAGCTATATATTTTAGAGAACAGAAAGATGAAACTGTGTTTAACGTCAATTATAAATGCAGGGGTTAAAAGTTATTTACATCACAGAGACAAAAATGAAAAAAGACAATGAAGTTACTTTGAAAATTTTAAGCTTTGTATAATTTGTAAAATAATTTGTAAAATGATAAAATTTGTGTATAATTTGTTATCTAAGTCCTTTCAATTGTACATTCTTGTGCTCGTTTCAAAATATACATATTACTGTAAAACACATTTATGTGTGTTTCTATTTTGTCTAACAAATAGTTTTCATAAAGATATTTTTGAATACTAGTTATATAAACTATATATTTAACTTATTAAACTATACATATAAGATCTTTAAACGGCATCTATTATATTTATCTTATTAAATACATATTCGATTATACTACATATCTAGAAACATGTTCTTAGACTTTTTAAAGTCTTGTAAAGCCGAGTATACAATTATGTATGTTGCTCGCGAATATTTGAATGTTTACGGGCTGCACAAACATATGTATATTTTGTAGGGTTGTAACGATCCCCCCTGAGCGATCGTTTTACCCGGCCGTCGATCCGCCGGAAGGCTGCCGCCCGGCGAACACCAGCCGGGCAAATGCAGCGGCGCTATGCGCCCTTTTTTATTCTTTCGAAACGCGACCGAATCGCGCCGTTATACGGCCGACGAGATCGAAAGCCAGGGCCGTTGTCTCGGCGCTTCCGAACCGCTCCGAATCCTGACGGAAGCCGCCGAGCAACGCTCCCTGTCGCACCGCTCGAACGCCGCCAAGATAGCGCGCGCCGATAATTACTCGATTAGGCGAAAAACAAATCGGGCCTAACGGGTCTCGCCGAAATTACCCGAACGGGTAATTTCCCGGTATAAAAAGGGCGAGCCGATACCGAGAAGATCACTCCGTTCCAGATCTCGATCAAGTACTCGTACAGTACCTGATCTCCGATCCCGAACACGCTCTCGACGAGATAACCGAGGTTGAGCGATCTCAGTCTCCGCCGTGTGATCGCGGCACATCTCGCAAGAGTTTCCTGACAATCCTAAACCAAAAGTACAGAGGTTGAGCGAACTCAGTCTCTGTCGAGAGATCTCGACACTTTCGGTAAAAGATCCGACAAAAACCTGCAACGATCGGAAAAACTCAGCGGGTAGAGAGATCTCTGCCGCCGACGAGCGATCTCGTCCAGACGTTGCATCCTCATTGCATCCTACCACCCGAAGCACGAAGCAAATACGCAGCCGAAACACAAACCGTATCGAACGATACGTTCGCGCCTCGCGCTCTCTCGCGCCTCGCGCTCTCTCGCGCCCCGCGCTCTCACGCGTTCTCGCACCTTACGCGCTCTCGCGCCCCGCGCGCTCCCGCGCCCCGCGCGCCCGGACAGCTGACACGACAACAACACACGACGGGACCTTTAAACTGTACACGCACCGAATATACATTCTTTCAACCGTATCACGCACCGAATATACATTCTTTCAACCGTATCACGCACCGAATATACCTTCCGATACCGACACACCGAATCCAGATACACGCATTATATACACGTTTATACGCCCGCTACATATCTTGTATACACGCACTATACATACGTCTATACGCACACTATACGCACAGTTGTACCCGAGCTACATACACATTTATATCCGCACTATACATATACATTTATACACGCACACTATACGCACAGTTGTACCCGCGCTACATACACATTTATATCCGCACTATACATATACATTTATACACGCACTATATACCGTCATACATGCACGCCGCCGACACATTTATACACACACACACACACACACACCGAAGCTTGATACACGCGCATCTTACACACATCAATTCGAGCATCTGTAAATACTCACGCGTCATACATGTACATGCACTCTATCATTTACTTTGAATAAACATTTTCTTTTAAACGTACATCATGTCTGCTGTCTTGCTAAACCCTTTCACGAGCCCTGATCCCGACCAAGCGAATCCGAGCGAAACTCGCGAAAGAGCAACGTTACAGGGTATGCGATGTATTGTTTTTTTTCAATCCAAATAAGAAACATGTGACTACAGTTTGTACATTGAGACATATCAGCAAACAAATGCTCTCGCACAAAGTTTCTTTATCAAACATTAATTTTTTAATGAAAAGCTGTAATCTGTATAAATGTTAACGAAATAAACTATTTTAAATATTATTGATTATTAGTAAGCGTAAGTGTAACGAAAATACTGTACAGTTTAAATACTCCGTGAACAATGATTGCAAATGTTACTTATACGCTATTCATAGATTATATATATATATATATATATATATATATATATATATATATATATATCAATGTAAACTAGATTTAAGTTTTGTTTATATTTTGAAATCTTTGATTTTGCCGATTCGTGACATTGAAGTCCGCATTCATTGTCAGTTTGCTTCTGTCCATTAGTCAGTTGCCTGATATTGCCGGATAAATCTTACAATTCCTATCTTACAATGTGCCCCTTTTATCTATCATATCAAATAGCATGCTTTAATTATTTAATTTGTTTTATTTTGTTAGGTTCATATATAATGTCCACTATCAGAGAAAAGATCAAAAGCCAGCTAGAATTGAGCGAACGGCTGCATAAAGTTGTGGAAGAAGCTTTGAAGGCTAAAATTGCAGATGAAGGGTTGCATGATAAAGAAATATCAAAAGTTGCACTAAAATATGACTTCACATATGCGAAATTAAAACAAAAGGTGAAGATATTGAAAGAGAAAAAGAATTATCTTGCATTAAAAAATAAAATTGAACGTGTAGTAGAGGAAGTAAAAGATGTACGATGTAACAAATCTATTAGGTATATCTGTGAAAGATATGAATTACCACACTTAATATTCCCAGAACGTCGTAAACATCTGGTGCATTGACATTTATACCATGCATTTGTCATATATACAATATGACAAACTTGTAAAAAAGGATGGAACTTTTTATATTTGGAAGAATTTTCTATGCTGAAACATTTATGTACCTGCCAAACGGATTGTTTTATATGCCATTGTAAAGTTTGCGCATTAGAATATTTATCCAAATAGGCTTACATTCGCTAAGGATAAGAATATAAGATATCCCCATTTATGGGATACACGGGAACAAGCGAACGTAGAGTGGGTATTGGATTATGAAATGAGACACTACGACGCAATTTCTAAATTCAATGGTCCTAAATTGTGCTAACTTGAGCTTCAACAATCGACCAGCGTACGGCAACATCAATACGATGTACTTACGGATCCAAGTATAATACTTCGCACGCCCCTCAGCAAGGGGATTCTCAATCATACCAAGAAGTTTCCAACGTAAGTATCATTTTGCGGTAATGATATTATTTCATAATTATTTTAAAGATTTTTTAGAATAAATAGAAATTCAAATTCACTGTGAAATTCTGTGCAATGTTTATGTGTATTGTTTTGAAAAAATTTGTTTCAAAAAAAGAAATATCCTTGAATGTCGATAAGTACATTCGGACAGAACGTTTCAAACGTCGTATGGTGAAAATCGCGAGAATAATCTTACGATTTTTATCTTGCATTGTACTCCATTTATTCATCATATTACATAGCATGCTTTAATTATTTGTTCTATTTCGTTAGATTCCTATGACCGTTAGGGAACATATCAGAAAAGAGATTAAAAGATATCTAGAATTAGACGGTTTGATGGAGCCAGAGCAGCAAAAGAAGTTATCGATGGAAAAAAGAATGTAAAAGAAGTTGCACGAAAATATCAACTTGAGTCATCATTATTGAAATTAAAAACGAACATTATGCAAGAGAAAAGACATTATTGGGAAGAAAAAGATAAGATTGAAGAAGCAATAAAATATGTTTTTTGCTATTTTGGAACAAATATTAAATTGGTTGCAAAACAGCGTGGTGTTAAGGAAACAGTACGTAGAGATGAATTTAATAAATATAAGAGCTTAAAAGATAAGAATTTATACGAATATGAGAAACCCTCAGCAAATATGAAAGGAGATTTTACATATAAGGAGAAATCTTTCTTATTGCAACAATTCCTTATCTTTAAAGATAATTTGCGATGTTTTTGCAAAGTTTGCATATTGGAATGTTTCCTCAATTGGGTTTATGCATTTGCTCAGGCGAAAAATAATAAATGTTATTCTGCATGGTCGAAACACGAAAATTCAAATTTAAAGTGGCTGTTTCTGTTCATGATCGGATATATCGATGATATTTCAAATTTCGATTCTCCTTGTAAATGTAAAGAAGAGTCTTGAGTACCGAGCGTAGCTCGTGCAATCGTTTTTTTAATAAAGAGAAATTCAAATACACTCATGTGTGTTTAGGGAGAAACAGTTTAGTATGACGAGCGCATCATAACCTTCGACGTCATTTGATCAACAATAAATTTCAAAATCAAATATTTTGAGTATTCGTTCATTTGCAAATGTTGATCTATCAAATTAGTCTGCAGAATATTATTGTTATCAATTGCCAAAATTGTGCTTTGATAAATACATCCGCGACTCTGTATACAAAGATTAACAAACAATATTTTTAGCTATATTAAGTATACAATATTTATAGTATATATTTTTTTATGCACTTTCACAAATGTTGCATATACATGTCATTGACCGTTAAATTATGTATGTTATAAAGAATTACATAATAAAGATAGAAAGACAGAGAAAGAAGGAAAAGGAATAAAGATAAAAAGGGAAGTGGAGAAAAGGAAAATAATAATCGTATTTTATTAATCTAGTGATTGTCGAAAAATAGATTATTATTTTTTGTGCATACCTTTATTTTCTTTTTTTATCTCAATTTCTACAGCTCGACATATTCTTTGTATTTTTAAAAATTGCATGTAACTTCCTAGTTGAAATGGATCACGTTTATTACTTTGCAGACAATAATACGAACATTGCTCATAACTTTTATGACGTTCGAAGGTGACGTTTGACGTGAACTTTTTACAATATATCGATTGTCATTTTTAATGTCGCCGAGGGAGAATGTAAACTTATTTATATGTATATTTATATATTGAAATATGGAATTTGTACTGATTATGTTCTGCGAATCTGAACGTATCTCAATTTTCAGAATTTGTCTACTTCTTTCGATATAATAAGGTACAATCGATATATCTGAGATTGAAATATATATATATATATATATATATATATATATATATATATATATATATTAGGGTGGTCCTTATTTTTCAACTTCGTTTTTTTAAAGGTCTCACCCCCTAAGTGTTTTCCAACTTACCTAAAACTAACGCCAGAAAATATTCAAGTCATTCGCATAATTATAACTGGTGCCCCAGAGGCTGTGAACGTCGTCATTTATATAAAAAATTACTATTTTTCCACAAATAACCCATACACACTATAAAACTATTAAATACGATATTATGCACGTAAATAATACCAAATATATACTAAAACAGAGTTTTAAATAGCTCGCCAACACGTGGGAGTCACGATAGGAAGCGCAGGGCGCGCAGAGAAAATTCTAGCCCTCTGCGCTCGACGACTTTTTCGATCGGTATTATGTACTCCTATGTACTCCTTAATTTTATTTTAAATTTAAAATAAAATTGATAAAAGTGTTATTGTGAAAATTTAGGAATTAACAAATTTATTTAAAATTTTCACCCTCCTTGGGGCACGTGTTAGGGTTAAAAAAATTTACAAAATTTTTACCAGTTACTTACTAACCCAAAAGGAAAAAAATAGGGGGTGAGACTTATAGAAATATAAAATTTATTTTTTATAGGTATATGCTAAGGACCACCCTAATATATATATATATATATATATATATATGTATAAAATTAATAAAATTATAATATATTTATATTTATTAATTATATATATATAAAATATATATATTTTATATATA